>JAODUK010002018.1:0-12396 GCA_027564635.1 Typhlichthys eigenmanni
ATATACTATGTGAGTGCGGGCACATTAAACACACACACACACACACTCACACACACACACACACACACACACACACACACACACACACACACACACACAGTTCTGATGCCACCCAGCAGCTAAGTGTCCAAAATAATTACAGTCAGCCAACGTGAGAAAAGAACGTCTGGCACCAGTCTGACTATGCCTCCTCTACTACTCTCCTCTCCTTTTTTCTATCTGCCTCTGACTGGGAAGGGTGTATGGAGGAAAAAGAGTTTATTATGGTCTTCTGGAAATGTCAGTCCCAGAGTGTGTTGACCCTCCACTCATTAGCTTGTGACCTTCTCCAGTAGTATACAACCCACCACCTCCTCCTGGTAATAGTGTTGATGTTAATATTTTGTTAATGGCAAATTTGTGTTTCTCTTTTTCAATTCTCTTGCAAAAATGTCATGTACGTTAAAGGGACCATCCTGCCATTCCTCTAACCTAGTGCCAGACAGTATTATAGAGCAGTACAGGGGGTTCAGCAGATGCAGCCACCTACTCAAGCTTACTGTGTCTTTTACATTCAGGGTATTTGAGAAAGTTATGAGGCCAGAGAATGCATTCGGTCTGTAAACCACAGGCCCATGAGCTGCTGAGCAGAATATTACCCCAAGTGCTTTTCTAATTAAGGGCTGTGATTATATGGGTAAACCAGATTGGGACTGCCATATTGTAGAACACTTCAGTGTGTATAGCTTTCTTCAATAACAATGTGCAGTAATGTGGTCATGATTAATTAAATAAAGTATTGCCGTCTTTATTGAGATGAATCTCCTAACATGGCTGGAATACATTTTTGCGCATCACAGGGCTTATGCATGTGTGTTAGCTTGTGTGTCATTGAAATTGAACAGTCATACTGTAAATGTACTGTAGTTATTTTATAGCTGTTTTAATGTAATCTTGCGTCACAATTTTTGTTCTGTTGCACAAATAGTGATTATATTTTGCTGGACGCGCATAGCGCGACCGGCCAACGTGAGCAAATGTAGCTTACTGACAAATTTACTGACCGACGTTGTTAAAAAGTGCATGCGCTACATAATAATCTAGAGTCTAGATTCTAGACCTTGTAGATTAGCATGGCTCTGGACAGTGGGAGGCGGTAATGCACCAATAGAGTTAGATCCGAACCTACGTGAAACTCCACAGAAGAAGACAATAATATTCTAGCAAGCTGAGATCGTGCAACATGCCACCCCCCCCCACCCCCCGGAACAGATTAACAGAGTTCATGTAGAAAATCAATATAAAATCGTTATCGTCCATCATACTGATAAAAGAAAATCGAGATAAAATGTTTAGGCCATATCGCCCAGCCCTAGTTAAAATTTTCATTCCTTTTTTACATTTTAAAAGCGGTCTAATGTTTAACAAACAATAAATAAGTGTGCACTCACGCACTGTCCTTATGAGGACGATAGCTCAACAGCTAGACCACAGCTAGTGTTCATGCATAGTGTAACAACTCAGCGTGACTCCATCAGGGTATGGTTACATACACATGAAAAACTGGACAGGAGATGGGCCTGCCGCCTTCCTATGCGCAAAGTTCATAATCAAAGTCTTCTCCATTCTATCCTGCCTCCCTAGTTTTTACTCTCTCACAGTATTTCTTTTCTGACATCATATTGATTCCTTAATTTTGTAAACAGTAGGACACATTTTAACTCACTTGCAAATGCAAGCTGCTCATATTCCGCATACATCTGTACTAATTACAAATGCAGACAAATTGTGTGTGCCATCAGGAGATGACAGTGCTCCCACAGTGATGAATATTTCTAATCTCCTGAAACCTGCCGCTGATCAGCAGACAATCCTGTGAGAAAACGACGATAAAAAAAAAAACGAATAAAAAAAACCTCCCAACTTTATTCTGTGAAGCTCTATGCTAATCTATTAGACCAGTGTCTGCCTGTGTGCATATGGATGTGCACACACTCACTTGCCTATTGTATGCTGGATAGGATTTATGCGCATAGTTCTCACCTAAGTTCGGGTGTGTGAGAACTACAGTATATGTTATGCATGTTATGTCCAGTATGTGGTAACGGCAAATACGTTTTACCAATTAAAGTAGTGGTTTCTAATCTTGGCATGCCTCTCTTCCAACATCGCATGGAAGACGGGGACAGTGCCAAAGGAGAGGCAGACTGGGGTGGTGGTTCCCTTCTTCAAAAAGGGGGACCAGATAGTGTGTGCCAACTACAGGGGTATCTCACTACTCAGCCTCCCTGGTAGTCTACTCTAAGGTGCTGGAGGGTTTAGCCGACTGTCGATCAAAGTAAATGCTTTGTGGGCCACACACATACATGGTGTGACCGGCTATAATTCAAAGAACAGAACACAATTACTCCACTTACTCCACTGCTTCACACATTGTGAAGTAAAGTGTAGTACTCATTGTACTACGGCTTTGTTGTGAGCACCGAGAGGTGTTCACCACTATTTACGGAGCCAGGGCTGTGTAGAAGTATCACAATTAGCTTGAAATAGCTGACTATACCATTAATGTTTAAAATATTGTATAGTATCTACAGTATTATGACTTTTACAATACTGCAATTGAAGTTTAGTTTGATAAAAACAATTACTGGACATTGTGTGTGTCAGTAGTATCCAAGAATGAGATGAAAAAACCTTTAAACCTTTAAGGAGTAATTTTATGCTCCTTTTCACTTGTTGACACAGTTTCTCGACTTCTCAATGCAATGTAGTTGACAAGCTTAGGTAAAAATAATACATAGATTGTGTGGAATAGCTACATCATACAGTATCACGATTCCCAGCTAATGGTCCATTTTCAGTGACTGTCACTTTAAATTTTATTAAAGTAAAGTAAGTAAAGTAAAAAACAGTCCACATTGAAAGGCCCAGCACTTGTCCGTGTCACATCGACATTGCTAATGCCAAAAACAACTAGAAATGCTTGTTTTCATGGCATGGGTCCTTTAACATAGCCAAATTAGAGCATCAAGCTACTGTATTTCCAGGAAAATCCCAAACAGGTACAGTATGTTTTATGTACACATAAAATATACTCACAGGTAGTTTGAGAAGGAAGGTCACTACAGGAAACTTCAGAGGGATGACGGCACCTCTCTCCCATAATTACTCCCTCCTTACAAACTCATGCTCCCTCACCCCTTCATCTGTCTATAATCGGTCCGCTCTCTTTAGTTCAGTAGTCTTTATTTACTCTCTTCTCACTCCTCTTCGCACTACCCACTCAGAAACGCTTTAAAAAAATGAAAGTCGGTGTTTGTGTCAGAGCAGTGCATTTGAGAGTTTGTGTTTTTTGTTCTGTGCGTGCGTGCGTGCGTGCGCGCGCTCACGCGCATGTTTTGCATAATGTTCGCCTGTGTACAAGTTGCTCTGCTGAAAAGTTGTCAACTCAACAAAAGGGAACATCAAACACATCCTCCTGCACAGTCAACAATTGTAAAAGGCTTTTGTTGTGTGGGAAATGCACGTTTGCTGCTTTTGTCAACAGTGTGGTCTTCAATGTGAGCACAGCAGGAGCCGCAAGGAGGCAGTTTAATTGGAAACAGAGATGGCTTATTTGCATAAAACGTGAACGGGAAGTGATATGCTGGCATTCACATTGTAGTGAATGTAGTTGCATTAGGTTTCCCCTGCTGTATCTGAGAAATAATTTGAGGCGTTGCTTTGTTGACGGTGGTTAGGCAGACAACTCTGCTGATTCAACACACTGTATCAGTTAATCCAGGTGGCCACGTGTTGTAATTGGTCTTTCAAAGTTATACTACTTATACCTTTCAATACTTCAACATACCATTCAATGTTCTGCATGCATGTGAAAGTTGTCTGAGGAGATTGAAGAATTGAATGACAGTAGCTGGCAAAAATGGGAGAGTAAATCTGCAGGTCACAAAGAGAATAAATGACATTAGACCGTATGGCGCATGCCACGGCAGAAGTACAGTAAGAAGATTAAACATTCAAGAAGACAGTTAGCTCTCAACTTGCACACTTGAGGAAAAACTATTTAAAACTATACCACCAAATACGTGTTTTGTTCCTGCCTTGGTTAGTTGGTGGACTGTTTATGATAAACTTGATAGCACTACAGCATTTTACGTGATAAGCAGCAGTTACCATAATGAACATGGTTTCGGATATGTCATTTAAACTTAACCTAACTATTGAGGTGACTTGCTCAATTGACGCTGGATAAAGAATGCAATAAATGGTAAATGGACTGATATTATTTATATTATTATTATTTAGTATTCATATAAACGCTTTTATGCAAAGCTCTTTACAGTATTTTGCCTCACATTTACCCCTTCACACACACATTAACACACCGATGGTGATTGCTGCCATGTAAGGTGCAACCAACCACTGGGAGCAGTTGGGGGGGTACAATACTCTAGTCCTTGTGCACAACAAACTGACTAGGATCTAAACTGACTTTGCTGTGACTTAATAAACATATAGAGATGTATTATTTTGTCAATATCACCAATGCCAATGTGATCAGGTGATAGACGGGACCTGTGTTCTAAAACCCCTTTATATTAGCTTACTTGGCTAATTCAGTCGATTTTTTTTTAATCAGGGGAGAGGACTTTTTTCTGTTTAATTAGGTAATGGAAGCACATTACCTCATTCCTTCACTGCAGAAGACAGGAATGCATGCCATTTCTGGCCCATTCACAAAAATGTTGTAGTGCAATAAACATTTTGCACTATATTTAGCAATATACATTTACTTAAACACACGCACTATACATACATATAATTATACATACCCAGCATCAGCATTTAGTTATTGGCTAAACAGCATTTTTCATATTGCTTAACATACAAAATATTTACAGCAGACCTTCCCTAATTCTGGGGGATTCCCCTGGTCACTGAAGTTGTATGAGCCAGACAGTAATTGGATTATTGGTCCATGCAGGTAGCAATGCAAAACAGAATGACCTTATTGATTACAGTGTGGGGAGCTAAAGTCATCGCCACTCCAGTGCACCAGATTTCAACACACACACACACGCACGCACGCACGCACCACGCACGCTACATTTTCTCTAATGCAACAAAATCATATGCATGTGTGTGTCACTGCCAAACAAATGCGATGCCCTTTCTGCTCTTTTATGATAAGCCAAGGTCTTTCTATGGATCTACAATAGCTAGCTCATTATAGCCTTTCCTTTGTTCCTAATGAATGGTTGGCTATAATCCTATTGTGGTGTGCTAATGGGATTACTTTCCCTTACCCATAAATGTTGTCATTCATCGACTATAAAGGCTGTAATGTATGTGTCAGCAACTAGTTTACAGGTAGCCATGAGAGGATGGGATAGTGGTCTGCCCATTTGAAGGTATACTCCTTAATGCATTTGGTGTGTTTTGTGGGGCTGGGGATGCTGCAGACTAAGTTTAGGGCAAATCAGATGCCTCTCTGGTTGCATTGCATGATTGCAAGTACTTATCTGCGCTGAGGAGACCATCAATTCTGACCGAAACCCTAACTGCAGAAATGCAGCCCCAAACATGTAAGGAACCACCATGCTTCACATATGATCATTTCTGTACCACTCTCCAGCTTTTGGCAAACAAACTGCCTACTGCTGCAAATATTTCACACTTGGACACGCTGACATATTTCCACACACCGGCTCCTGTGATTTCTGTGCACAGAGGCGCTTGGTCTGCGTTAAGACCACTTCTGACCGACCAGACAGGACAGTATATATGGGTGTGTGTGTCACTGTTCCCTGCCGATGCTGAGCTGATCACACTGCTGGGCATCTTCCGATTGCGAAGAGAAGTTAGCATGTGTCTTACTCATATGCTGCACCAAGTTTCCACTGAAACTATGTCTTCAGTGTTTACTGTAACTTTTGGGCTTCTTCGAAAGAGCTTGCACAGTACATCTGGAAACTCCTGTCTGTCTTGAAGGTTCTGCCGGAGGAAAAACCTGTTTATGCAACTATAGTGCTTCGCTTGTCTTGCCATGGTGTATGACTTTTGAAATTAAACTGTCTTCAGCAATGTCGCTTTGTTAGCTGAGTTTGGCTGTTCGACACAGTTTGATTCCTCCTACATGGCTGTATTTGTTTCACATACATATTACCTTATTAGCACCTGCTTGGTATAATTGTTTAATCATACACCTGGCTTTATGCCTACAAAATCCCTGACATTTTGCAGTTGTACTTAGAAAAACATCTCTTCTTGTGAAAGCATTATTACTTGCAGCATTCACACCTGTCTGAAGCTTTAGCACATGTACTGCGTATCTAAATATTTTGCATGACAAGTAAACAGTGACAAAAGGTGAGCTAACAGCAGCGATGTTATGTCTGTGAGTGTGTGTGCGCACTATAAGACAGAAACACAGGGATGGAATGGAACTGGGATGAAATTAAAAAAGGGGCGTGCTCCGAATCATAACACAAGCTGCAACACCAGCAACCTAGCCTCGCTATAAGCATCCATAGCAGGCAATCATCTGGATACACATGGCACAGACATCTGCAGTAAAGAGTGACAGGAGTAGTTGATAACGTTGTTCCTTTTACTCACTACTCTTAACAGGAATTAACTAGAAGTGTATCTGTGTTGGTGAAACCCTGCTTTACGCTTTGTGTTTTGTATCATTCATGTTCAATGTCCCCCTCCTAGTAATTAATGCAGCTGCTGAAAATGTGCCTTCACAATGCACATTTAAGAATCAATAGTCATCACCAACAAGATCAGACAGCGTAGCTGAGCTGGTAGAACTGTGTGTGTGTGGCAGAGGGAGAGCGAAAGGGGGAGAGATTTGTGTTTGCGCTTATTTATTTAAAAAAAAAATGTTTAACCATGTTTCATTCAAACATGTTTGTGTTTACTGTTCTGCGCATATATGATTGCTGTTTAGTCAAAATCAATCTGGAAACTGAAAACTGGGATAAAGTCCTTGCTTAAGTGGTAATTCAAATTATCAGCAGGCGATTAAACCACGTTCAACCAGTCAGAACAAGAACCAATTGTACATTTTCAACAAACAAGAAGTTAAGATTACATAAAATTAGCTGGTACAGAGAGCGTTTTATCATTGTAGATAACAGAGAACTATCTTGGGACAATATTGGCATTTCTATAGTATGACAATTTCCAGAAATCTTATCGAGATGTCACTGCCACCACCAAAAATACACTGCATTGCTAGTTTGAGATATGAAACTGTTTTTACTGTATCTTATACTGTAAAATTGGAAACATCAGTAAATCACAGCTGATGTTACTTCAATGAGATCAGATTATTTTGATCCTGGATAATTTATGATATTATCCCCTCTAGCGAACACAGATGAGTAATTGACTAAAATGTAACCTTACAAAATGGTATTCTGGCAAGCATTCTGTTTATTATGAATATAATGGATCTAACAAGGAGCACATTAAACAGAAGCCTGTGCATGGACAGTAAACATTGAGTGATGCCTAGCTGTTTGGAAATCAGTGGTGTAGCAAAACCAGTGCTGACAGTAATTGGATAAAGTCATTGTCAGTTGGAAGATACAGTATTAGTGATTGCGACTGAATTGCAGATGAATAACATGACTCAGGACAGCTCATGTGAATATGTTACAGTAGTAACATAGCAAAATTATGTCATAATCTTATCTCACATGTTACACATTGCAATAAGGCCTGTCACTCAAAACTATGTCTTGTATTTGTAGGCATAATGTGTGTGTGTGTGTGTGTATGACAGCCTTTGTTGTTTGTGTCTGATAACATTTGTGTTTATAATTCCACCCCCAGGATTGGCTATGGATCAGTGTCACATTTCAACCACAGACACACTGATCTTATCTTAACAGGCTCTGAGATGTGTGTAAAATTGTATAATTATACACGTAAAGTACATGCATGCATTGCTTGTGTCAAATATATACATATATGCATATGTGTTTGCTGCTATAGGTACGGTGTGTATATATAAGGTTCCTGTGTTAGCATGCCTTATGTGTGCACACACACAATTGTTTATTTTTGTTATTTTTTTTAACTACATGCCATTTTTCCGGTGCAGGCTTGCACGCATACTCAAACACATCTGATGTCGATCCAACTTTATTTGACAGTTTCTAAGATCGTTATATGCTTGCTGCTGTCGATCTGTTTCACTTCTGTAGCGCCAAAGCCTGTGGCATCAAAACAATGTTTTGGATCAGTTGTAATGTAAGGTGTCGTCATTGTGGTGTTTCCTAACATACTTCCTAACATACTGCACATTTTATAAACATATAGTAATCTACAGTACTGTAAATCTACACATTAATGTAATTGTACTATCCAGATCTTCTAATTAAGTACAATATCAGTGTTTGGCTGTTTTTATGTATTTATCTATAAATATGACAAATCCCAAAAACTGAAAGGAAAAAAAAAATGTTTGTGCCTAATAGTCCCTTTTGTTTTCATGTGAATTGAAGGTGCAATTTCGTCTTTTTTTCCCTTATAATCTTCTGGTTGTGAATTTTGAATTTGCTCTCCATATTTATTCATGAGTGACCCAACTGATATATTTCCATGGCTTGTTAATTGGCCAGGGAAGTGTGCATTAGGTATTCTTAACATACTAGGAAACCTTGTCTAACTAGGCCAGCATCTAAGCATTCTACCCACATCTACAGTATTATATTTTCATCTTGCATATTGTGTTTGAAAGCCTGATATATTTTTGGGTTTTACTCCCATGGTGTAAACATGATCACCTGGAAAGCTTTCAAACACATCAATACTGTTGCACTAAACGTCCCTCCTCCCTATCTGACCTGTGTCAGTGTTTTTTGTTGGTTATCAAGCATTCAGCAGTGTATCCTTCTGTGCTCTGTACTCTCAGCAGATTCATCTTTTATACCTCTCTGAAAACCATCTCACACACATTACTGTCTAGTTCAAGATCCTCCCACCATTATGAGAGCCAAAAGCTATATGATTGTCATACAGCTGAGGTCTAAATATATCAATCAATATCATACAATGGGGGGGGGGTGGGGGAGGGGCTGGTCAAGGAAAGGAAGATATGCAATATGGAAGGATGGTGTAGCTGGACATTGCATGTCTTTAAAAGAAGTTAATGGAGTTATAGATGAATACCAAAATACTTTTGATTGGATGGAAGCTGCCCTGTAAATTGCTGCCCTATTTCAGTATTGCCAAGATGGTATTGAAACGCCAGCATGATTCACAAAGATGGCTCCGGCTAACACTTGTCAAGTGCTAGCATGAATAGAAGTACGAGATCATTTTTTATGCTAACTATGAGCCGGGTGACACTAACATGTGCCACTAGAATGGAGACATGCTGTG
Source organism: Typhlichthys eigenmanni (assembly GCA_027564635.1). Classification (NCBI taxonomy): domain Eukaryota; kingdom Metazoa; phylum Chordata; class Actinopteri; order Percopsiformes; family Amblyopsidae; genus Typhlichthys; species Typhlichthys eigenmanni. The sequence goes on from JAODUK010002018.1 coordinate 9,379, forward strand.
AGGCTGGCCAGTAATGAAGCTTCTTTTTGTCATGGTGTATTTAGATTGAGAAGCACTGCCTTAGAGAAACTGTTGATTGTGTTGCGTACAAAAGTGAAAGAAAAAAATAGAATATTTCAGCATCATTTCATCCCAGGAGCCAAACACTCCAATGCAATATTACATACATGCACATATGATATTTTCACAGCTTTTTGAATCCAGTGTTGTATAGTAAAGTGTGCAATAGCAATAGACAACAAATGAGCCATTGACACAGTTAAATAGATGTTGTAGCTACATAAAGCAATCATACGTTTCATTTACATCGGCATCACATTTTGTTCATACAGTCAGACAGTGAGACTTTTAATTTGTTCCATTTGTCTTCGTCTTCTAATTGATTGAAATGCTGAGAGCTGACCTTTCATAGACCTTCCTTTGAAATGCATTAACCTTATTGGTCACCCTCAGGGTCTCCAATAAGAGTGGGCAGGGTTATTAACCAACAATACAACTAATGGATATCATTATATAATTATTATTACCATAATGATATATTGTATTGCATTTACATTTATCATAGCCATCTATTTAAGGGATACTTCTTTTAATATATTTAAATGATTTAGTATTTTAACATTCACTTGGTTGAGAACCACCAGCATGGCTGAAACACCTCTGGTGAAGTACATGCGCTTGTGAAACCAATTGAAGCAAAGGGAGAAGGCAGCCACTAGAGGCTGCACTAGCAGAGACACAGCACACTGATAAAAGATCAATAGTGTGCGTGCGTGCGTGCGTGCGTTCCTGTGTGTGTGTGTATACACGAGGCTGTACGTAGGGGAGAAGGGAGGAGGGAAGAGAGAGAGAGAGAGAGAGGGTGGGAGAGAGAGAGAGAGAATCGATGGAGACAAAGCAAGAGCGAGCCAATGAGATAAAGTGGATTTAAGCGCAGGTGAGAGAGAGGCAGAGAGGCATGAGCAGCGTTTCAGCTTCAGAGTGAGTGCAATCAAGCTCAGCAGAGAGACAGAAAGAGAGGCAAAGAGAGAGAGAGAGGCAGAGAGAGAGGCAGACAGAGAGAGAGACACAAAGAGTCAGCGAGAGAGAGGCAGAGAGAGGGAGGCAGACATACAGTAGAGAGAAAGAGAGAGAGCACGCAGCACACAAACCCTGTGTCCGTCCCCTTATTCCCCAACTGCAGCCGTGAGCGGCGGGAAGAGCAGAGAGGAGCGGAGCATCTCGTTGAAGACAGCAGGACCACGTATCACTTGGCCGGGGGGATCGATTCACCAACGCCGCGCCGCACGCGAAGAGCGCTGGGCATTTACCCGCCACCACCACCACCACCACCACAGGACGTCCGCGCCACCGCCACTGTGACAGAAAGTAGCTGAGAGGGGAGAAACGCCCGCGAGGGGAGCAAGATTAGCCCAGTGCAATTTGTGCGAAGGTCTCTGCTGGTTACTGGACGCAGGTGAGTTCAACTTGGGCTGCTGTGGTGAACGGTGATGCGTGGCGGGCAACTGCTTCTGTGTGCAGTACAGTAATGTGTGTGTAACTGTGTACTGCACTGTAACATTCACTTTAGCGTGCGCATGTTCGGAATGACTTCAGTGTGCACGTGCACTTCTCCGTGCGCACTAGCTGGAAGCTGACTGGCACACACGATGAGGCCAGGTGACTAATTGGCTCCGTGTCCATATCAATCAAGTCGTTATCGTGCCGAGCAGAGAAGAGTGCAACAATAGCTTGCTAACAACCCCTCTGTGTGTGTGTATGTGTGTGTGTGTGTATGTGTGTGTGTGCGCGCGCGCGTTTGAGGGTAATCAAACCAGGTGAACAGCTTCTGAATTACACCCACTTGAGTCTTTTAATGGAGTCATTCGAGAGCTTTCCTCTGAGGTAATTAATTGGAGAGCGGGGCACTGTGTGTGAGTTGGACACCATTGCAATATCTTTCATATCTTTTGATCAACATGCAAGAGGATGTTGGAGCGGATTGCTAACAGGCGCTTACGATGCCCACATATTGTATATGTCAACACGCGCACATACGCATGCATGCACACACACACACACACACACACGCAAGCACAGGATAACCATTGGGGAGTGTGTGTGTGAGAGAGAGAGAATACTGATAAAAGAGAAACTATTCCATCATTACATAAGCTGTCTATTTCTGTCACCTGTGAAACAGAGGTCATCAGGTTCAGTTTGACTTCAGAAATGCCTCACAAAGTATGATCACATCGTCGGGGCTATCCACGTCGCTCAGAGCGCACCTGTAGGGGATTATATGGCTCACATCTTGTCATGCGTGACGCTGGTAATGGCCTTAGTGCTGTGAAACAGAGCGACATTTAGGAGTTCTGTGCGTGTAATGGCACGTGTTTCTTTCATTGGGCTGTCTGCTCTTGCCCGGCTTCCCTAGTTTGGAGACGCTGTCCTGCTCCTATGTCCGGTGGGCTTTCTTTGTTTGCTTGTTTATTTGTTTATTCTCTCTCTCTCTCTCGCTCTCTCTCTCTCTCTCTCTCTCTCTCTCTCTCTCTCTCTCTCTCTCTCTCCCTCCCCCCTTGTCACACTGCCAAGGTTATTGTGATATACCCAGTTGGTCTGATTTGTCAAAGTCAGCTGGTCACAGCGGGAGAATGGCTTCGGGATCCGCTAATAGGCACGGGGGCAGACTCAGAATCAGGTGGTGAAATATACAGGAGCAGAGACGAGGAGCTCAGTGTGTGTGTGTGTGTGTGTGTGTGTGTGTATAGAATGACAGGCAACCCAGCACACAAGGAGCCAGAGGGAGCGAGAGACACACACACTCACACACACACTCACACACCTCATCTCAGCGCCACACGAGACAGGAAAAGAGAGACAGAGAGCGAGTCAGAAACTGCGAGCATCCAAGCCAGGATCACAGGCGCAAACTATAGCACACCACCATCGTCGTCAAGGGATACTCCCAATTGCGTTGCCATTAATTTAACTGACTGTTCCCCAGCGCGCCGGCTACACCTGCCCCCCCCCCCCCCC
>JAODUK010002019.1:0-12395 GCA_027564635.1 Typhlichthys eigenmanni
TTAGCTCCTGGCATCCTATCAGTGTGCTTCGGTACAACTGATACTGTTTTAACACGTGCACCGCTGAATTTCAAAACATTTAGCGTTATCAGCAAGTCTGGATGTTTAAAATGACAAATAGATATTCCTGTAAACTTGAAAGATTTAATTAATTTATTTTTTGTACAAAACAAATGCAAAAAATATCCCACCACTGTCAGTGCAAGCCCATGAGAATCATATATTTTCTTTTACTGCCCCATGCTGACTCTTTCCTCTGACATTTTGTTTTGTTTGTTTTTTTGTTTTTCTCGAAGAGGCTTTTTTTTTCTCTCCCCCTGTAACACCATCACCTCTTTGTACGCTGATGTTATTGGTTGAGAGACTGTTTCAATAAAGCTGTGTTGTATTATCTGCTGTCCATTTTGACTTGATGCTGAGATCTCTTTTTTTGCCCAGCTTCCCCACCCAAATTTGTTTTGTTTTAGCTGTCACTGAAAGCCTCTTTGATATATGGGTTTGACTTGGCAAATGTTACTGGCCATTATTTGAGCTAACTTCTGGGGGGGGGGGGGGGTCTTAACATGCATGCATGTATTTCAATTATTTTTTAAATTGCCGCTTAGATTACTCTATAACAAGTTTTTGCTTTATGTATAAATATTAAGGTATTCAATGCAGATTTTGAACATTGGCGGTGCAGAATGTGCCAGGTCTTTATGAAATGAGCCATGCATAATGCCTAATCTGTGAATTCTTTTTTTTAAAACCCTTTTCCAAGCACCCAGACAATGTGGCACTTGCTAACTGAACAGAACTGTTAATGTCGTTGCTGTTTAACATATCTGTATAGAGATTTAGGTAATCCATACCATTCATGAGCCATTTACCATTTATTAATTAGACATGGTACACTTGTCTGTCGCCTAGGGACAACAAACGCAGCCTAGACTGCTCTTTAGTTTAAGGCATTTAACGTTTTGCTAGATCATTTTATGCTCGTTATTTTGTTTGTAGTTTTTTTTAATTTTTTTTTTATTAAAAGGAAACTATTGTTTATTTGAAATGACTACATGCCAATACACTTACTACAAAGTATTGACCTTAAGAGCCAGGCTGGTAAATTGTTTATTTAACATAATGGGGCATACATCGTTGTCCAGTTTTCCAGCAATAAAGTATCAGATGTGAATTTTGGAATAGGAAATGACCATTTGGTGTCAAGTCACTGACATGGTAAAAGGTTTACTCCATTTGGTACAGTAACAACTAAATTTAGATGCAGATTAGATTCATAGATGTGATTTAAAAGGTGGTATAAACTAAACCGTTGACGATGTCATAGCAATTTGCCTACACTTCATTTGTGTTGAAATGAGGTAAAGAAGTTAAGTTAGGGATGGAGGAATACTTCATTTCTACCCTTTTTACTTTGGATCGTCTTATCCTACTCGCATCCTATTTGCTTGTGTACACATGGTGTCAACTCAAGACTGCTGCATTATTTCCTCTCAAACACCTGGAAGATTTGTTAAAATTGGTTTTGTAGCACTTTAGCCATAAACTGTCTACGCCTGCATAGTTTCTATATAGCATTTACCTTCAGACTCCTTTTATAAAATCTATACTTCTACTGATAAAACTTAAGCAACATCAAAACCATTTTATTTAACCCCAGGTAACTGATCAATCCATTCATTAACATTGCATACACATTTGTGTATGAATAGCCAACATATTAACAAATAAAACCACATTTATTGGTATACTGGAAGTGCAAAATTTGCTTTCTAATTGTAGCAAGTGGGCTTGAACCACTGCAGATTTTTAGAGCAATGCCATTTTGAAGGTCTGTCTGACATACTGTAGCTTCTGTGAAAGTACCTGTGATTAGTGGAAGTAGAGTGTTAATCTGTCAAAACTATTTCAGAAGCCGTGACAATTGGCACACGCGAGGTGCTAAGGCTATTCATTTTTATAGGCTATTATGAAACCTGGTTTTAAAATGTGTCCAGCACAAACTTTGACATGCGTTTCAGTATCTACTAGACTGTCTTGATGTAGGGAAATACCAAAAGAGGAGTACAGTACTTTTCTACAGATCATTCATAAACTGTTCAATGCATACTGGATTTCAAATATGTTGGTAGAATCAGTTCAATGTGGCTTCAACCTGTCCTGTTCTGAAATTAAGTTATCCAGGCAGATGAAAGTTGATCATCTAATGTCCAAAAATGATAAGTAATTTAAAGTATAAAGATCCTCAGTAAACATGGTCATTTGACATTCTTGGGCATACTAGTCATGGTCGTAATTTGTTGTAGAAGTATAATGTAATTACAGTCCATCTGAAGTGTTAGGACAAGAGGTATAGCATTGACAGACCACAGTTCTGCACACTGTTCAAGATGCACCAATACAGCTAATAAGATAGTCTGGTTGTGAGGCCACGGGATCAGGAATGTCTATCATTACGGCCTCACTCCTACAGCATCTGCCAGTGAGGTGAGGGCTAAGTCCTGAACATAACCTTAAGGCAAGTTGTGTTGGCCCTGTAGAACGTCCTGGTGGCCTGGTGCCTGCCCTGGTCCCAGACCTAGGTGATCCTGAGGAAGGCCATGCTGAGGCAAGTCCTGAGTGTGCACAGGGAGTACATTGTGTTGCTCTTGGGGTATATTGTGTTGCTCTTGGAGTACATTATGATGGTCTTGAGGAATATTTTGATGGTCTTGGGGAATATTTTGATGGTCTTGGGGCTGGTCTTGGTAACCAGGAGGTAATGGGTTGTTAATTCCATTTAGCTCTGGAATTGCATTTCCTTCAACTGAAACAAAAGGGGTATCTGAATTATAATAATGACACCACAGGGAGTGTAAAGGTATAAGGCCAACCCATTGACTGGAACAGATCCGCGAAACGTAAAGTGGCTCTTACCATGTACCGGTGATGGGGGATCTACATTCAGTGTTTTCAGCCGTTCCATATGCTCAACCGCCTGTTATGATAAAAATGACAGATTCTTTCAGCAATGATTGAATACTTATATTTCTATCTAAAACGGGAAGTAGGCGCAGAAAGCCACTATGAATAGTGACTGTAATGCAACTTCAAAAAACAAGGCACTCAAGCAGAGTAAAAGAAAAAAGCCTTTAATGTATGGGCTAGGACACCTACGCGTTTCGGCTATTGCCTTCGTCAGAGTGTTTAGAGCAAAGTGTAGAAACCATATTTATTACATAATTGATGAACACCTGTGGCCAGAATGTCACATGAGCTTAATTCCAATGTTTCGTAGCCAGTAGTGGTCGGTGTTCATCAATTTTTCCAACAATCAATACATCAAGCCACAGACTTGTATATAATTATAAACACATTTTATATGAAAAATTAAATATAAATTGGCTATATTAACCTACCTAAATCATCAGTTATCAAATGCATCAGGCAATATAGACCAATACAAAAGAGCAATATTTCAAACAAATAAAAGTGTATATATATATATATATATAAACATAATATACATACACATATCTCAAGCTATAAAAATGGGGAAAAAAAATCAATATCATCATTTAGACCTGGAAAAGTTGTACCTTTGAGTGTAAAGATCCAGAATGTCTCACGCTGCTTTAATCGTTTAATTTTATCTCCACCCCGGGAGTCCAAGGAGATCACTTCAATGCCTGCGACCCTCAGTGTACTATCACTTCCATGTTGCGCTTCGGCATAATGTTTAGCCATAGGATAATTAATATTTCCTGTTCGGATGGCATATCTATGTTCGGCTACTCTATCTCTCAGTCTCCTTTTGGTGAGGCCTATGTAGAAGCAACCGCAGGGGCATTCAAGTCTATATACTACATGAGTGGAGTTGCAATTAATAAAATGCGTGATTTGGTGCGTTTTGTTATTAAAAACATTTCTGAAAGAGTCTCCTTTTACCATATTTGTACAATTTATTATATTTCTATATTTAATACATCACTAGATTTGCCCATTTACTACAATCACTTGCTAGTTACTTTAGAACTATCAAAGTGTGTGTGGGTGCCATCTACATTCACTAACTGTATAGCGAAGGTTTCGGGTGAAAGGCATGGGTATTTACCTGTTGCAGCTCCATTTTCTGAGCATTAAGCTGATCTTGTTGTCTCTCTAGCTCCTCCCTCTGTTTCTGGAGGTCAACAGCCTTTTGGTGGAGATCCTGCTCCTGCTGGGAAAGATGCTCCTCAAACTCCCTCATCTCCTCATCTGTGTAAGCCTGGTTCTGCTCCAGTGTCTGATCAACACAAAGCAATAATGCACTTCATTCTAGTACTCTTTCCCCAATCCCAAATATCATATTTAACGCTGCAGGTATATGTGGACTTGCCTCCCAACTGTCTGGCTCTAGAAACTCCTTTTTCTTTGTGGCAACTAGGAACTCCTCTAATGAGACCAATCTGTCTTTGTTGGAATCCACCTGAGAGGTCAGGGACAAAGAGCTTAAAGCGTGATCATATATTATAATCCAATGAAGTGCAGGCTAAAAGATGTTTGTGTGCGCTTTACCTCATTCATAACATGCTCTCTCATACGGAGTCTCTCCTCTTCCATCTCCACCATATCATCCTCCTCATTGGTGGGGTCATAGATCTTCTCTAGCTAGAACCACAGATACATGTAATGGTGTCAACGAGAATTACTTTTACTGTGATCATGTAGGACCCTATAAAATGAGCACTGGAATACTATGGTTTGCTCGTTTGTTTTTGTACCTCTTTCGTAAATAATGCCTCCAGCTCCTGTTCATCAAAGAAGCCATCCCCATTGGTATCTACACATTTATACAAACACCAGGAGTCACTTTATGTACATCATTTATGGACAATACTGTACCAGTTTATGTTAAAAGGGGTTACCGTGCAGGTTGAAAAAGGTCCTTGGGTCAAAGTCTTCAGGGTCCAAACCATCAGCTTCTTCCCAGACCTCTTTGAGCTGATTTTGGCTACCCTTCAAACATACACAAATAAACACATGATTTAATCACATACATATATAAGACACCTTCAGCTACCCAACCATGCAAAGATTAACAAGTTAGACAGCTGGCACCTCTTAAATGCTATATTGTGTGTGTGTGTGTGTGGTGGGGGGGTTACATGGTTTACTTGGGTAGATGTTATTTACAAATACGTGATAAGCAGGGCAGCCTGACTATACATTGTATATGGAGCTGGCCAAATAGCTTCTCAGCCTGCAGTGACCAAACTAGTTTACAGTCTGGGCTCCTACAAACAGACTTACTGGGTGATTGACTTTAGGGTGGTCAGCATGCTTCTTCTTCATGTCCTCATAGTGCTCCTGTTCCTTCCTCCTCGCCTCCTCATCCAAGGTCTTCAGATGTTCCTGTCTGTCATGCTCCTTCGTCATCTCGTATCTCTTGAACTCCTCGTGTCTCTCTTTGTCAAAATTCTCCAGATCATTAGTTGCCTTTTAGAGCAAAGAAAGAAAATGCACAACAATCATGGATTTGAAGATGGATATTCACAAATGTTTTATATAATGCCTTATTACCTATGTAATAATGTGTGTGTGTGTATGTATGTATGTATGTATGTATGTATGTATATATATAAAAAACTCAGGTGGATTTTGCATCCCCAAACATTTGTTAGTCCTGCTCCTTATGTGTTTTTTTCCCCCTTGCTCAGGAACTAATGGTGGAACTTACAGTATTGAACATTGGTCAAATATTTAAAATAATTAGCAAGCAATTAGTCTACAAAGCACTTTTGTAATGCATAATTAGTTTCTTGAGTTGTGGTGGAAAATCAATATGAAAATATACTAGATACTGTAAATGTGGTTCCGGTACCATCAGTGGAAAGCGAGCAATTTTTGTTGTCCAAATGTTTGAGTGCCAAATGCCACCTGTTGCTTCATTTTATGATAGCAAAATATCAGTTTGTATTGCATGGTGTTGTAGGTACTTACTGATCTGATTAGACGGTCCAGGTCTTCCACTTCAAAAGTGTGTGGATTCATGTGATTTAAGTACTCAAACTGCTTGAGCAAAGCCTGGTGATCCACTGCCATGTCTGTTGTGTGGAACATAATGTACATGAACCAAATGAAAACTGTTTCAGAGTGTGATGAAACTTCTGTTGCTGTGTCCATTCTCATTTAGTGGTTGTGCAATGTTGTTGGCCCAAAGCTCAAGTTCTCTAAAATTGTTGTATTTGTAATCCACTGCTGTATTACACATAGAAATGTGTAGTGGGCTCTTAAGTGTTACCGCAGCTAGCTGGCTGGCTAGCTAGCTAGCTGGCCGGCCAGTCATGTATGTAGCTAGTCATGCATGTATGTATGTCATGTGTGTATGTATGTATTATGGCTGGACAAGAATACTCGGGTATTCTGGTTTTCATTTGAAGTGTAGGTACTCTTTTTTTGTTTTGTTTTTAGTATTCAAATATTATTTTCTGTTGTTTTTTTTTATCTTATGTATGTGCATTTGCCCATTAGTTTCTCGGTCCACACAATTCCACGTTTGGAGTTCCACATGTGCCGGTATGACCGAATGTAAGGAAAATGACATCTTCCGGCTTATATGAAATGAACGCAACAGCAGTCCGTGCAAGTATTAATTAAAGTAATAGTGTGTTTTGAAATAAATATTTTACTGGATTAGATTGTCTGGACTTTTGCTTAACAGGATAATTTCTGACAAAATGGGCATTGCTTGTATTGTTATTATACAATCGTGTGCATATATTGAAAGCCTGTAAACAGTCCTGACTGACGGTTATGAAACATGTTAAAATTGAGTTTTGAGAACTAGTACTTGAACACTCATTCAAGTAAAATCTTGTTCTGAAATCTGTAAAAATGGTATTCGGGCCAGCTTTAGTATGCATGTTTGTTTCTGTGGATGTATGGATGTTTGTTATGTGTGTGTGTGTGTGCAAGTAATGTAAGCCAACATAAAACACTCATCAGAACAATGAGAAAACAAACTTCAGTACCGTTCCCTCCTTGGATGTCCTGCTTGGCCTTAATCAGGGCCCTGAGCCGGCTGACCTCCTGTCTTTTCAGCTCGTCCAGTTTGGTTCGAACATGATGGCTGACAAAGTCTAGCTCTTTTGCCAGCTTACCTTGCTGTATGACACATGCATAATGATGCAATGTTAAGCCGCTGCTCTTAGGAGTGCACTGGGACAAAAACACTGTTTGCAACACACTTAGTAAGTTAAAAGGTTTGAGGGCTACTCATGGTTTCTGCGGTATATATTTCAAGAAGTCAACATACCACATTCAGAATGTTATTCCTGAAAAACATATCTGAGGAAAGGCCACTTCATTTAAATACAATAATTAAAATACAGTTAAGAAGCATTAGTTACAGTTTTTATCCATCAATGCCTTCATCAGTGGCAGTGGCTTACACTATAAGGAATGTGCTTAAACAGCTACTGACATAATATGTATATAACCATTTACTTGTTGTAGTTTGCAACCCTGCAAAGAGACAGTTATCTTACCTTTATGTCTTCCATATCTGTGTTATGGAGTTTCTCTCTGAAATGCTGATCTTTCTCTAGGAAGTCAATGACTTCCCTGAGGTATCGGTCATAGTGGAGTCCAGTGTCCTGTTACATGGAGTAAATCAAAACATACACCTTAAGAACAAGTGTTAACTTAATACTGTACTGATAGGATGACCCATCATAATACTTTATGTGTATGTAGGTATGTTGTATGCATGTATGCACACACAAAATGTAATCATGTCCATGTCCATCGTCCACCTCATAGGTTATGTATTTGCGCATTTTCTGGATACTGTAGGTATTTATTTCAATTTTAATTTATCTCAACTGATCTGGTATCAGAAGCTATTAATACATGTCTAGACATGAAAATGTCAGCTTTGACAAATACTGGACTGCTTCACAACAAATTGCCATGTATGGCAGATGATTAGTAAACACTACAATTAGACATTCCTGGACATAGAGAATACCATATTTATATCACATCAGAAATGTCAGCCTCAAAACAGAAGATCAACTTACATGTAACTGTCTTAATCAAAAACAGTAAGCAACTGTCTCACAAAGTTCAAAACCAGCTCCAGTGTATGAATTGTCAATACTAAGTGTTCAACTGAGTACATGTTTAAATTGAACTGCCAACTAGTGTGATTAGCTTCTTGTGTTTGCACACTATACTGTAGGCTATGTGAGAGGAACACACGATTTACCACATTAGACGGGATTTCTTCTGTTTTGGGCTCTGGCTCCTTGACCTTTGTCCTATCCACACTTATAGGCACTGCATCTATACACAATAGCTGGATCAGAAGCGCACACCAGCTGCCGATGATGACCCGCTTCCACCACATCTGGAAACAGAGCAGCGCAGCTTAGCAACAATTTATGTAGTAATACCGGTATATCGTTTTAGTCTGAAGATATATTAAATCAAACTCTTGTGACGGGCAATCCACACTCTTCAATTTTATATGCCGGGTCTAAGCGTGTATCATACCGGGACATACCAAAGACAAAGTGATCATACTGTAACGTTACAGTATGACATGGCGATTAGACCCGTGGCGTTACGGTACGGTACCGGTATCTTTAGCATTGCCGCTGACAGATCACACGCTTTTAATTAAAGTTACGACAGTTATTTTCCATGACACATTACCGGTACCTACCGTAACGTGAAGCCTTCAGTAACACGATTAACACATCACTGTCATACTTACTTTACTATGATCCATAAATCTAATTTATTTCCCGTAGCCTTTTCGGTGTACTGTAGTCTATATTTTATGCGGATAGGAAAACTATCTGGCTGGCAGTCAGTACAGACTAGGTTGTCTGCGTTCTATAATTGGGTGAAAATTTAAAAACCCACCTACCAACATATATCTGACAAAGGGTGCGTTCAGTTGTCTGAACGTTCAGAACGTTCAATTTACATTTTCACTGAACACAGCTACGTTAAACCAGTACCAAATGTCGCTTTAATTACATATTAATATCTCCAATGTATGCCGTCTCATTCTGATATGAAATTCACAACTACTGTTTTGTAACCTGCTATTCAATCCACTGCCGTTCGCGTTCATTGAACATGTAGCAAACGTTCCACATTCTGAACACAGGGTCAGTCAGTGTTTTCTGAAGCTGTCCGTCAATTTCTGTAAATATGTTAGCACGTTGCGTTGCACTGAATAGTACGTGGCGAGATCATTCACTGCAGGGGGTGGTCTATTAATAAGTATATGAAGGTGGTTCCTTGTCAGTGGCCTATTATAGCCAAATGACGTCTCTGCTAAATATCAACAGGCCTGTCTGCCCCATAGGACGTGAACAAATAGCGGTCCGTGTTGTTTCATTAGAAATTAAATTGGAGAAAAGGCAACAAGTTTTCGGGAACATTCTCTCCTCCTTAGCCTAATATCTATATTGTTTTGCTTAGCTTCTAACTATGCATGTTTTCGCTAATTGAGCTATTGTAGTTTTACATTTGATGGTTGAATCATTGGCGATTTGGCTCAAGCACTACAAGTGTAACTGCACACTAAAATGCGTTTTTTGAGCTGTAAACGAAGTATCTGTGATGAGAGACACACCAATGCTGTTGTTAATATTCCTGTTGTTATAAAAATCGGCATTTTATTGGCTGAAAACAGAGCTACACGTCATATCCGTTAAAAATCACCCCAGAAGTTCTGGCTGGTTTTCCACCATTAAACCGCTAAAAAATATATCGTCTCTGTTCCTAAAAATACATATATGTTGAAGTTAATTTAAAGAAAACAATCCTATTATGGCTTTAAAATAGCTTTGTTCCAACTCTACACCTATGCCTCATTTAGTATGTGGGGATATATCAGAGCCATAGAAGTACTGATGGACAGGGACAGTTGGCTTCAGAGTCAGACCTCTTCTGGATGGCTGAAGCAGCAGCATCACCACATTTTCTGGAAGACTGATTTTTATCATTCATTGTGTTCCACTTTGTAAAATACTGTATGTACAGTGCCTACTATACCTCTTTGATTTGTACTGAGAATTAATAATAAAAACAATTCCTGATGTGGGGTTTTCATAGAATAAGTGAACCATGTCCAAGGCTCTCATCTCCACTCCTCTCTTCTAATACAGTATGTAAAGACAAAAAAATATCAATTGTTAACAGAGGAGAAATTGCACTTCAATATATTGGCTAGATTGCATTAGTCCTACTCAAGTAGTTTGGAGGAATATAATTTTTGGGACAGACAGACGGACACGCACACACACACACACACACACACACGTTCAGTATAAAAGTCCTCCAAAGATGTTAGTGAGCAGCCGATGCAAAAGGACACCAGCATGGGTATACAAATGTACAGGCTTCATACCCTACCTGTGTGACTGATCAGTGACAACATCTTGGCAATGGCCTCCTCCTCATCTGGCCTCTCAAACTGGGCACACAGGGGTTCTGGATGGGCGTCTGTTCCAGGTCAGCGGTGAATTGAACAGGGTCATGCAGCATCTCAAAGAAGAGGATCTGGAGCAGGTTGTCCATCCTGATGTATTATCTGACATTATTATTTTATAACCTGGGCACCAATTGTATTTCCCTTTCCGATTCTTTGGTACTTGGTTTTGTAGTAGATTACTTGAATTGGACAGTTATTACATTAAATAAATACAATTACAACATATTTTGTGAAAAAATAACCGAAAGACAAAATATGTAAAATGGATTACTACTCTACTACCATTACTACCCATTATCTTAATGTTAATGAGGGTCCCCCTCTCAGCCCCTCCCACCACCTCATTCGGCTCCTTGATGCATTTTTCAAAGTTGTAGTGGGTGTAGTCAGGCTCAGTGCAGGGGTGCAGTTACACTTTAATATGAAATTCAGCCCCTCCCCTAAAAGAAGAAAAAAATGAAGTATGATTATTTTCTTTAAATATTTTTTCGCCAAAGATTTAGCACTCTAGCGTTAGATTTAGCAAACTTGTTGGGTCAGTTAGACGGGACAAACAAACAGAGGCAATTGCAGGGGATGCAAAGTGATCCACTCGCCTTCTATGGCTACTTATCTATTTTTACATAAAGACGTTTTCACCTGAAATTGCTGCAAAAAAGGCAAACACTGGTACAAATTCACCCGAATGCAGGAAATGAAGCAAGGCTGGATTAGTACCCTCGGGGGCCCCTGGGCACTTTAACATATGGGGCCTCCCTCTAACACCTATACAATAACTAAAATATTTACACCCAGCAAACTGCAGGCACCTGACAGAACCGTCGCTCCACCATACAGACTATGCACGCACGCACGCACGCACACACCATACTTATTTGAACTTCCAGTCAAGCTGGCATGTCAAATCACACACACTTAGCTGTTGTCCAGCTGAGCAGGCAGCAAGTATGCCTGTCCTGTTCAATACTACTGCCATCCTACTCACAAATCACAAGACAATGATGCAATGACTTAAAGCATTTCAAAGCAGTGTAGACTATGGCGTTTTAGTGTCTGAAACATTACTGAAGATACAACACCATCACACAACACAGCTGAGAGCAGGTTGCAGGTCAGTAAGTGAGCTGGGCAAATATGTCAACATACTGCACTTGAGAAACTAAAGATCACACAGGCCTATATCATGCAGCATCACACCATAATTATGCAATACGCGTGTTATGCAAACAGCAAAATATACTCTGCAAAATATACCAGTCACACTATCAAAACAGATTATGAGCCTACTCAATTCACAGTAGATAGCATAATAGCGCGTACATTTAGAAGTTCTTCTTTCTAGATATTCCCATTGCAAAGTCGCAGATGAAGTCCTCAGTCCAGCCAACGAGCCTGAGATGGCGAGGCGTTACCTTGTTCTGTTTGCTTTTCCGGTGTTGTTTTTAGTCTTCGCTCAAGTTAGCTGTTTTGAAAATGCTACTTACGCTACTCCCTGTCATTTTCCTTTTTTCCCCTCTCGGCAGCCCCACTGGTATTTTGGGTTTTGTGCGCAAACAAGGCTATTCAATTATTTTTTCCACAGTTCCACTCGGTAAAACAACCTGTCTGTCTATAGACCAATTATAAAATAATTACATTGTTTTAATCTCATCTCGTTCTTAGAAAAACTGCTTGGCTCTATGCCGACCCACCCACTCTATGCCGACCCACCCAAACAGGCAATCATGATACTTTTATTGTATTCTGATTCGATAATCATCAAGCTCTTGTGTAGACTTCTATGTAAAAAAAAAAGAATCAAAAATGTTTTCCTCCCATCACTGAGGGCCCCTTTTTTCCCAAGGGCCCCTGGCCACGTGCCCATATTGCCCAGGGGCGCAGTGGTGGTGGTGGGGGGGCGGGACGGGGGGGATACGGCCGCCCC
>JAODUK010002020.1:1656-12395 GCA_027564635.1 Typhlichthys eigenmanni
CCCCCCCCCCCCCCCCCCCCGCCCCCCCCCCCCCCTCGTGGTTAGCGAGGCACACAGCAGAGTAACATTTGGGCAACAACAAAGTGAGCTTTGCTTTATAACTGAACAACTAGTTTATTTTTATTTTTACATTGTATTTTATTTCCAAACATCACTCCACTCCTCAATTTTTGCTCCTCCTCTCTCCTCTCTACTCCTCCTCGTAAAGAGCTCATTGGCACACATTGTTTTCTACCGGTTTCCTATTTAGAGGTAGGAAGTGTACAAGTGGGTTGAATCATTCATATTTTTTAAATAGTATCGCTCTCTCTTAACTGGGTTAGAGCCCCTTTTGCCTTCAGAACTGCCATATTTCTTCATGGCATACAGATTCAACCAGGTACTGTAATGGAAACATTCCTCATGGATTTTGGTTTAAATGTTTAGTGTGTGTGTGTGTGTGTGTGTGTGCGTGCGTGTGTGTGTGTGTGCGTGTGTGCTTGTTAGCTTTTCACCCGTCCAGGTATCCTGACGTTCTTTGCCTGCAATTGGGATCGAGTCCAAAACCTGCCAGTCATCTGTAAACCAATCCAGCAAGCTAGGGATCATATTTAGGCTCTTGGTTGTGTGTGTGTGTGCCCATGTGTGCGCGCGTGTGTGAGTGCGTGTGTGTGTGGCATTAAACCACTAGTTAATGCCCTAACTTCAGGTATCTCAGGTTGACAAAAAGCTGATGGTCTGATAAACCTCTGAGTGTGTGTGTGTGTGTGTATGTGTGTGTGTGTGTGCTTACGTGTGCGTAGCCCAGCATTTATTGTGGTGTATTGAGTGTTTGTATACAGCCCACCCTAATTAATGTAACTAAATTATTAAATACGTAAACATATCCAAAAGCTAGCCAAAGACTGTTTTTAGATGCAATAGCTTTTTTGCAAAAGCCAAGAATGTCGCCATAAAAACAAAATAAATAAATGTATTTTCCGGAAACAAGAACCATTATAGACAAATAATGCTAAAAGTTAAAGTGCTAAAAGCTAAGGCAGTGGCATTTTGTTACAGCTAGCGTCAGTGACATCTCTTAACCTCCGCGTGCAGCCTCTGTGTCTGTGCTGAAGTTTGTGGCACATGCACTTAAAGGTTTAAAGCACCTCTATTGTTTATCTATCTCCCTCCTCATTTACCAGCACCTGATTCTCTGTGTGTGTGTGTGTGTGTGTGTGTGTGTGTGTGTTGGTGCGGGCTGTTCTCAACCCCTCTCATATAACGGGAATAAGAGGACAGAGACCTGTTTCTCTGTTCCTCTTCACTGTGGCGCCAGCACAGTGTAAGGTAATTGTGGTGACATGTGGGGACAGCATTAAAGATAGATAGATCTGAGCAGCAACTCAGATCACACATACCCAACAAAGACAACACAATCTGACCTAACCAAATTATCAACAAACTGAAAGAAAACTAAATTTAATATTGGAAAGATAATACAAATAACCAAAACAAATTCAAATGCTATGCGTCACTCAATAGCGAGTACACAATTGCACGTCTTGTTCAAGGTAAGCTTACGGTAACGGTAATTTTCCACTTATATACATATTGTTAAATATTCTTAAATTAGTGCATGTGCTATTTTTTTCATGTCTACGAAAGTCACACAGGAACTCAAACAATTTAGAATTTAAGCATTAGTATATTTATATAGTAGATGCATATGATTAAAAAAAAAGTTATCTTAGACAGATGTAAACAAATGGGTAAATGAAAAACAAATAAGTAACTAAATAAAAAGCTAATCGAGTTGAAAAAGACAGGTGAATTGGCGAAATATTTACAGTATTTCCCCCCCTTGCACCTGTTGGTCCAAACCAATTAAAGCAAATAATGAGGCATTGCCCACATCCAGCTCGTCACAGTCAGTGTGCATGTGTGTGTGTGTGTGTGTGTGTGTGTTTCCACTCGGTAGGGTAGTCACAATAGTGTGTTACAGTACACTGAACCGGCAGCCTGCGCCAGATGGACACATTTATAACCAGAGACGTGCTCACACGTGTGTGTGTGTGTGTGTGTGCGGGTGCCTACAAGCGTGTGTTTGTGTGCGCACAAACCCAACCTTCGACTGTGATACGCATACTTGCTATAGAATGGCCTCTCTCTCTCTCTCTCTCTCTCTCTCTCTCTCTCTCTCTCTCACAGTCTCATTTGACCTGGCCTAATTATCCATGTAATGATAGGGCTCTAAGGGGGTCATGAGCAACTACACACACCCACACACACGCACACACACACGCACACACACACACACACACACACACTGACCATTTCCCATTCCCACAGCAGAGTAGAAGGCTACTGCCAATTTAGCATCCCGCTGAAAGAACGTTCTGGAAGTAAAGTGCCAGCCCCACAATAGAACAGCCAGATACTGTGGGGAGCGGATCTCACCGGCCAATTAGAACAGCCAGATACTGTGGGGAGCAGATCTCACCGGCCAATTAGAGCCAGGGTCCTGAGCCAGTGCCGACACGGCACCGGAGAATGCTCTAGAACATATGGGAACAGCTGTTCTCTACTGTTTCCGTGGCACAGATCAGATGCACGCATTGCATTGCCATGTCATATATTTATACGATATACCTTATGCCTGTTATTATGTGCATGTGGGGATTTGACCGTAACATTCTGTCCATGTTATACATTAAAGATATAGTTTGTCATTCTGGAGAAGCTTGTTTATATTTGAAATTGCTAAAAAAAACTAAAAATACCGCTCCCTTCAATGCCATAGAGAGCCTAAGTCACTTTTGCATTATGGAAATCATTGTTCAAGTCAAGAACGTTGCAGTTTGTTGTGAAACTTTAAAGTCATATTGAGTTTTGTGTGTAACCGCTCAGTGAACTACAGCTTTCGTCTCGCACAACACACGTCACCAAAACAATGCTTTCTTGGACTTGTGGATTGTGGCGACAAAACGTCATGACAAAACGTCATGATAACTACGCGACACGGGGTTTGTACTAATTAAATATTTTCACAGTCTTATACTTAAGGAAATGCACGACAAACTGTCTTGACTGGAAGAATTTCCTTTTAAATAGTCACACTTCATATGTTTGCTTTTTGTCACAAAGCAAACGGGATCTAAAACTAATTTTATTCTTGCTGTTGAGAAAAGTGTTTTTTTCTAAATTAGGTCCCATAATGAGGAAGTGACTTGGGCTCTCTATAGGGTGCTCCCTCAGAAGCCCCGCCCCTCACACATTGGATATTGTTGTGTGGTGCGGTCTGCACCACTTTGTTTGTGTTCCCGTTCACAGAGCCAGGGCTCTCTAGAAACACCTGACTATTTTCTTACAATCACTGACTCTTCCTTTAGATGTTGTGGAGTTACTGTTCAGTGGCATGCAAATACCCCCCCCCATATATTTTCTTTCAGTTTCACTGTCAGATACAGTAGTACACCTGTGCCCTCCCCCCCCCCCCCCACACACACACACACATACATCCATTAGTGGACCTTTGATAGTGCAGACCTTTGAACAGTGAGGCAGGTCCTGGCAATTAGGCCTATAGGTGATCGATTGATAACCCATGCAGGCGCGCGCACACACACACACACACACACACACACTCACACTCACACGCACACAAACACACAGAAGACGTATGGACAGTTTTCAGACCAACCTGCCACTCAGGTTGGTCTGAGACCAAGAACCACTGTATGATCTGTCGTTTCAACCCGGCTCATAGAGTCCTTCAAGTGTATAGTCCCACCTGTCAACATAATACCCCCTGAAATCTCTACCATGCTGAGTCTTAACCTCTTGATCACTCCCCACACTTGGAATTAATAACTGTATGTGGAGAGAGCGAGCGAGCGAGAGGGGGGGGGGAGAGAGAGAGAGAGGGGAGGGGGTGGGGCTTGGCAGACAATAGTTTATCAACAAAGGCTGTTCCTCTTGATAAGGAGAGGTGTGGAATCAATCAAGCTGATTGGAGGATGAGAGAATGGAAGGTGTAGTTGTCAAAATGTAATGTTGAAGGGGGGGTACATTACATATTAAATAAAAGAATAAACTAACAGGATGCTAGTCATAGACGCTAAAGTAAGCGCGCTAATTAGCTTTTTACTGTAGTTTTACTAGGCGATTATCCTGGTTGCCAGTGTGTTTGGCATGCTAAGACGCATAATATACAGGCTCCTCATGGAAAAAGCCCTTATGTACCTTATTAAGAGATTTAGAAATATTAATAAATAAAATGTGTCAAATATTAACACACATTATGTAATGGAATTAACATGAACAATATGGAAAACAACAAGCAATGGGTTGAAATAATTGACGGTAATCAGTATAGAAAATATGAATGAAAAACAGTGACAGCTTGCACAGTGTGTGTGTGTGTGTGTGTGTGTGTGCGTGCGTGCATGTGCGCATGTGTGTACTTCTGTCAAGTGTGCATTCAGACTGCCTACCTTAACAGATGAAGCTTCTTCAAACAGCAGCTCTGACAGAACAGAGGCTTGTATTGTCCTGCAGTGTGTGTTAGGAGTTTGACAAGTGCGACAATTGAAAGTGACAAGGGCGGGGAGACGATGGAATAGAGTTTCTGCCCAATTTCCCTTATTTAGACGAGACTCTTATAGAATGGAGGCGAGGGTCGGGGGGAGGGGGGGTGAAAACACTTACTGAGGTAAAGTATTGGGGAAAAGGTTGGCATTCGTTTCAACATTAAGAATACGTCTCTTTTGAAACCTCATAGAATTATGTTAGAGTATGTGTGTTGGCTACTATGTGTATGTGTAATCAGAAGGCCAGGTCCCAGACAAAGGGACAATGCAAGTGAAACAACGTTTAATGAATCATAAACAATAAGCAGCAAAAATAAAATAAAAAACAGCGATTTCAGAGCTAATTTGTTGATTTAACGTTTGAGTGACTCCATCGCCTCCCTCCATTTAACATGAACAGAGACACACTTTAAGATTACCTCCCACACACACACACACAAACACAGTCATTCTGTGTGTGTGTGTGTGTGTGCACGTGTGTGCGGGCGCGCAGTGCAGTCCACTTGTGATTGTGCCTTATTATGTTAAATGATTTAAACCTAGCTTGATACAGGATATCAGAGCTACATTAGCCTACTGTGTCGTGCGCAGCGCGCACACACTTGAAAACACTCATAGTCAGAAATAGGCTACCATTTCTATGAGCACACATCAATAGTTTTTTTTATTTCTTATTTTTTATTGAGTACAACATTTATAGAAATAGCCTTTTATACAGAATTTTAAGTCAATTAAAATATTATCTTCTGCTTAAAATGAAAACACACTTCTCCAGGGATCCAAGCTTAGTGTAAACTAACTATGCAGGTATTCTCATTTATTTGAGCAACATTGCCAGTTCTACAAATATTTTCTGCATTTAATTAATGAATAAAGGTTGCAAACACCAAGAAAAATATAAATCCATGTTTCCATGTGGATTTCCTTGCTACAGTAAATGCTCTCAACGTGTAATGTGTTTTGGCAACACATTATTGCACCATTATTAGACAATATAAACGGTTTAAACCAATATTCTTGACCTACAGTGTGAAACAAGAGTGAGGTCCACAGACGGCTACTGTATATATTGAGACACTTTAACACTTGTAGTTCAAAACATAATGCTCTTAGTGTCTTGGCACATAGATATTGCCATGAGCTGTGGATGGGATATCAGCTCAGATTTGAGTGAAAGATAAAAAGAATAAGATTATGGTGGATCAGTAAAGTTTACATTCAGTCACGCTGACTTCTTCAGATGGTGCATGCACTAAATATAATAGAGGTAGCATGGATTATTTAGGACACACTTTATGGAGAAAGCATCCCATCTCTGTAGAGACCTATACTGAGCCGGTAATGCGGAATAGATCTGCATGTAAATGGGTGCATTTATATAGCGCTTTTATCCAAAGCACAGTCACACACATTCATACACCGATGGTGATCACTGCCATGCAAGGTGCGACCAACCACCGGGAGCAGTTAGGGGTTAAGCATCTCGCTCAAGGATGCTTACAGGTAGGTCAACACTGGGGTTTGAACCCACGACCTTCCGGCTAGAAGCCCAACACCCAGACCACTAGACCATGCTGCCCCCTGCATATATGCTTGTGTGCGTTTGAAGAGACCAAAATCTAATTTCCTGGGCATTTGACTCCTAAATAAAGTGTACTCTAGCACCCCCGTGTGGCTAAACTATTGATTGCTTACACAATCGAAACTACATAAAGGCAAATAGGATTTTCCATTTCTCGTTTTTATTATAGGCAAATGTACAGTCGTCTGCCATTGCCAGCTACAGAAAAATTGGCAAACATCCACCCAAGTTCCTACATATGTCTTGTTTAAAAACGGTGTACAAAAAGCCTGCAGAGCTGTACATCAAGTCACATACAGTAGGCCTAACAGTGTATAAGTGTACATTGTGATTATGATTTTTGTACTATTGTTGTAAGAGACATATGAATCGTAACACTATACATCAATGCATTGTAAAATAAACATTCAGTTTGAAGGCTGTTATTTAAAGTGATGTGTGGTGATGAGTGCAATATACATTTATGTATTGGTGTAATGTTCAGAGTAAATGGCTTTCGCAAAAGTTACGCATATACATTTCTGTTGTTCTTCAGGCTATACCAATTTTGATTGTAAAAAAAAAAGAAGCAATTGGCTGGCTATATATCGTAACCACTCTGAAATAATATACATAAAATACTGATTCACAAAAATTTGAAAAAAAAAAAACTTTTTCAACAGTGAGTGCTATTTTTTTCTGGCATAGAGTAGTTTCACCAATGTAATTTAAAGAGAGCGCCAACAAATATTGTGTGTAGTCAGTGAGGGTGGTTATTCTGACAAACAGCTTTTAAAAATCTGGTTTACACAGGTGCCAAACCTGATTCGTTCAAAGACACAAATAAAGGCTTTCTCATCCATTGTTGACATTTTGAATCTCTATTACATTCAGTTCCTGAGGAAATTACTGTAACTATGTAACACAAATACACACTTTAGATTATACCACAGAAGAAGACACTATACTGTACAAACCCATTAGCCTTATAATAATAACTTAAAAAAACTTTACTCTATTCATACTTAATTGTGGGTAATAAATATATGTGCATTTAATCATTGTGTTTACCTCAGACATGAAAACCAAACCTAGAAAATAGAAACATACAGTAAATGAATGTACACATCAATAACAATTCTCAATATGTAACATCTTTGACATTCTCAGAGCAGCTGAACGCTCCCTTCAACTGTGTGCTTTTGTTAATATAGAACAAAAACGGATCATCATTCCAGTGTTTCAACTGTTAACTTTTGGACTGTTACAAACATATATATTCCTCAAAGGATCAAATAAAAATAAATTTCGTTACACCATTGCCCAGGTTGTAAAAGTAAGAAAGGTATTTTTCAAGCATTTGGAATTATCGCTTTATCTTTTGGTGCCAGTGGTTAATTAAACTCTCTTTTTTTCTTCTACTGCATAAACGCCATAAAATAATTTCACAATAGTGTTCGTTCACTACATTAATTCACTCACACGGTCGCACACACACATACAACACACACTCCTCAACTTTACATCCATTGATATCCTATGTGCCGCCACCTCACCAGTCATCTATTATAAGCGGTAATAACACATTTAATGTAAATCTACTTTCAACAGTAACGTCCATACCATGTCATAAGCTAGCACAAGGCACCTAATGTAAAAGCAGCTAATGGTACAGTAGCTCTATTAGCACAAGGCTTTGGTTCATCCCATTAGGATCCAAATGACAGGACAAGCGTATCACATGACCTGTTCTTCTTCTCTGACTTGCACAGAGGCCGTTTCACCACCAGAGAGGGGGACGACATTTGGAGATACGCCGAGGGCCAGCGTTGAGATGATGGGAGAGGTGGGGCAACGAATGGAGGAAGAAATGGATGTGTGACATATCACAGAGAGGACAGACATGCCAAGTGGATGAAAGAATGGAGTCACATAGAAAACAGAGGAAAAAGTGCACAGGCACGATGGAAGCTACCAGCGTGTGTTAATAGCACAACAAGCGCTCATTAAAATATATATGCATATCCATAAACAACATCACTTCTATTGAAATAATATCTTTTTTTTAAACGTTGTGGCCCCTACAACACATGTCCTGTTGTCCACATGTCTGCATGTGGGCTGAACTAAGGCCTCATTGATAAGGTCACTGACGTTAAGAGGACTTCCCCAACACCGTTATAAGGCTTTCTCGGTGGCTCTGTGCACGGTGGCTCTGTGAGCCGTCAGTCTACATTCTTTAGAATGTACACCTTGACAGCGAAATGAAAGTGTCCCGTCATGTGGACTAGACATTTGATAATGAACCACAGCACGCACAGTATACAGACAAACAACCAACATCGATACCTTCTAAAACACGTTTTGTCACGGCGTACAATACATTCAATTGTATTATATAAATGATGCCACTGTATTCACACAAGCCAATCCGTTGAAAATGTGAGTTTTGCTTTTTTGAAGTGCTATAAAGAGTGAGTCCTGGGACAGATGAGTAAAGTAAATGTTAACTAGCAGTAAATCAAACAAACCTCTGCGAGCAAACTAAATGCTAACACAAACATATGGCCTACCCTACACAATGTCTAGCTATAGCTAATCTGACATCTAGTCAGTACTAAAGACGCCATATAATCTATAAACACGCTCTCAAAGCCTGAGTATTGGGTGATGTCGATAGGTAAATTCGGTCAATTTTGTCTTTAAAATTTTGTTTTAGGACCCAGTTTTAACATTTAGTTGGGGTTCCTCTTTCAGTATAAAGTTTACAAAACGGTCGTCGTTGCAGACTACATGCAAATAGCAAGTTTGAGACCACAACGCCTCTGTTTCAATGCCCAGGCTTTGAGCTCCACTACAGCTTTTCTTACAGAATGGTTAGATTTGACCCCAGCGTTCCTACGGGGTATTTCTGGACAAGAGATTTGCACACAGGCAACACCAGTAGGTCCTACAAGAAGCCAGATCAAACAGAGAGAGAGAGACACAGAGAGAAAGAAATGGAATGAGATTAAAGAAAGGCATCATGTTGATTAATGTTAACAATACTAATTATCCGCTGTTCTGACATTTCAAGCAAACGTGGGGCACAATGCGTTGTGTTTGTTTGGTTTGTTCGCAAGTGACATCATCGATAGGCTGAGCCCTTTGACAGGTTGCTGTGGAGACGGGCTCCCGGGGATGCCGTCCTCTTAAGGCCATCCCATGGTGCTTTGAGACAAACTTGGCGCTTGACAACAGGGAGGTCGGGGGAAGGTCACTTTCAACATGCCGCAAGTTACAGTGTACTGATCTAGGAGGCACCGGTGGGTGTCCAGTAGCTCAGTAACGCAGTGAGCTCAATGCACTGCTAGTTAAGCTCTACGTTAACCACCAGTGTGAATAAAACCCTTTATGGGCTTTTAAAAGTTCTTTGCTGATCGTGAATCTGATTGGACGAAATGTACTTAACGGGAAATCAGGAAATTGTCTGTTTTTAAAAAAAAATATATAATAATAATCTAGACAGAGGTCTCATGCCCCGCCCTGCCTTGTGGCGAGGGGCGATTGCCGCCGGCGAATCGGAGCATGGGGGAGAAGGTGTGGTAGTCGGGCGTGCTCTGCCAGCGCGTGAACATGAGCTTCCTGCTGATGGGCTCGGACCTGCGGGGGTCGGGGGGGTTCCTTTGGAGGCCTGCTCCTCCTCCTCCTCCACTCTGGGAAGCGTGGAGAGATGCCAGGGGGGTGAACTCTGACAGCTGGCCCTTGTACAGCTTGTCAGCACTCTGGAGGGAGAAGAGACACACACACACACACAAGTAAAGGAACTAGCAACATATTAACGAACGTCGTCACGTGATTAAAATAATATGCAGGAAGGCGGTCGTGTCATCCTGGCTGGCCATTATTGAAACATCTTTTGTAGAACGTTTTATTTTTGGGGGGTTGGTTTTTGTTTAGATCTTGGGAGTCAAATTTAACAAGAGTGTTGAGATTTCTGATTGGCCGGCTGAGATGATGCAGTCTCGCCTCTTTGTTTAGAACCCCCATTCCGGGCGCAGGCAACCCCACAATCCAAGCAGCATAAATAAAAGAACATACATACATACATACCGTGTGCTTATTTTTTCATGTTAATGTCATGCAAATGTCAGCTGTTAGAAAACTTGCAGCATTCAAATCCACAATAGTGAACATTAAACTCTCACACACAAAACACTGCAAATTCAATCTTCCTCTTTAAAAAAAACAGTTTTTTCTCCCTCCGTAGCCTGTTGTGCCTAATTGTTCCACTAGAGGGCAACACGTGTCTTCATTTAAAATAATTTCATTGTGACCTACTGTGACACTGCTTCTGTGGACTGGGTTTCCCTCCTAAGACACACACAACCAAGCCCTGGCAGGTTTGCCAGTGTTTAATCTCTGGAGACGTTACATTAATTGACATGCAAACAGTCCTACAGTGTGTGTGTGTAATTACTCAATTACAGCTATGACATTTAGCAAACAATACTTAGCAGGTAGGCATTTTGGATGCCTGGCAATTGTGGCCATTTTAACTAGCTACTGTAGCTCTAGAGCAGGGGTAGGCAACCCTGGTCCTAGAGAGCCGCAGCCCTGCATGTTTTAGATGTCTCCCTGCTCCAACA
>JAODUK010002021.1:0-12394 GCA_027564635.1 Typhlichthys eigenmanni
CCCCCCCCCCCCCCCCCCCCCCCCCCCCCCCCCCCCCCCCCCCCCCCCCCCCCCCCCCCCCCCCCCCCCCCCAGAGTAGAACAAGACAGACGTGCACAGAATAAACCAGAGATTGGCTGCACGAAGACAGTCTGCCGGCAGACGGGAGCAGAGCTAGATGGAGAGCGGAAAAGAGGCAGCGCCCGTGATTTGGCGTGAGAAGATTGGCTCTGTATAAAATTGAATTTCCAGGCCTCCTTTCCCCCCCCTCGTTATCCCTCCTCTACCACCCACCCCACCATCCATCCATCCAAAACAGTCCCCACCGTATCTTGTCACCAACACAAAGCCATCAACAGTGTGGCAGCAATCGGCAAAAAAAAAACAATAAACAAGAACCAAAATTGGTTTAGTGTGCTCCTCTCTTTTCAAAAAGCCACACTTGGGACGAGCTACAGTACAGTAGAACAGAAGCCTCTGCGTGACACAAGAATAACAGGCCCTGCAGCAAATCAGCAGCAGTTAATGATCAGAGGAATGTGAGAGGCTGGTGCGCCCTAGTGGTGGCAGCCGAATTAGGCTTTCAGCAGCCTTTATAGCAACACCCACTTGCTGATACTGGAGGAATATGCAGGGATTTGTCATTGTGGAATCTAATATAGGCCCACTACACTGCCACAGTTTATCACCCGTGCTAGCAGTCTGAAACACTGTTAGGGTCGATGGGGCTAGGTAATGGAGAGACAGAGGGAGGACAACCCCTCCGCACCCCCCCTCCTCCTTTCTTAAGCATGTCATAGGTCGCAACACAACAACAGGTGCTCCTGGCACCGACGGCCTGTCAATTAGCTAAGCCTCTAGCGTTTAGCAATTGTGGCGTTAGCGTCACCGAGCTGGAAGCGCGGGGCATAGAGACAACAATAGGAGGAGGACAACTCAACACAATGCTGACCAAGTCATTCAAAGCGGTGAAGCAATCCCAGCGCTAGGCTGAAAGCCCGGTGTTATCCCATAGTTACCATATGGAGGTGACAGGACAACAGACTACATGCTGAAATACACCCGCGGCGTTAGAACCTCGGTGGTTGCCGCCAAGCAGCCGCCCAGTACCTGTGAGCTTCTTGACCGGCTGCAGCCGGACGCTGATGGTCTGGTGTGTGAGCAGCGGGGAGGAGGGCAGCGAGCGCGACACACCCTCCATGATGCGAATGTGCTGCATGCCCTCTGTCATGGAGAGGGGGGGCACAGTGTAGTCTCCTTCAAAGGCGCAGTCGCTGTCTGTGCTGCCACCTGCAGGGCGGGAGGAAATAAAGCGCATTGAGAGGCGTGGATTCTAGTCTCGTGCTACGGTGACATCTCTGAGACACGAACTGAAGAGACCGCGTGAAAGTGAGTTTTTGTGAGGATATCAGCTTATTTGACCAGCAGGGGACATTACTGAGGCGTTGTATTTTATTTATTTATATTCGTTCTCTCTCCACTCACCAAAAAAACCTTCAGTAAATACTTACTTTATTCTTTTTGTGGTTTGAATGCGTGATGATGGCTATTCATATACTGTTGAGAAGAGCTCAACATGTACTATGCTTCTAGGGGATTCTGTGATCGGGGGCCTTGTACACAGCACAGCCCGGCAGGCAACCACATGCAATTTTCAGATACTGTACATTGAAATCCCCTGGTAAAATAAGACCGTCTTTAAGTAATTGCCTCCAACCCTCAGAAATATTGTGTAACAAAGGGGCGGGGGAGCAAATACAACAAAACAAACAGTCACAGCTATAAAATAGCCTTTTGCACGGCAAAACAGCAAAGCCCCAAAAACACTGAGCAGTAATTCCTCAAGGAGCGGAACAATCATGCTCCAACACTCTTCCCTTCACACCCTCCCTAGCTTCAAAAACCATGGATTCTTTCAATTATTGGCTTTTCAAATTTCACACATTCACAACACTAGCTTTCTCAATGGAGGACCACAACATCGGTTTCGGCCACTGGGGCGATTCGGCGCCGGCTCCGCCGAGCCTCGTCCCCCTGCAGACGGAGCTTGTAAAAGGCAGTCGGTTGGTCAGGCAACACTCTGGCGTAAAAGTAACAGTCGCCATGCTGCTAGACTAGAAACCATTAACACACACTAGACTGTGTGACAAGCCACTCAGGAGGCCAGGGTGACAGTTGTGATATGGACAAATAGGCCTCATGTAATGAAAGAAAACACACATACATACACACACACACACTAAAGATATCATTCAGTTACACACATTGCACATTACGTACACACACGTGCGCGCAATCTTTTGTTTACACAGCCACGTAGCCACACGGCTCTCGCTGAGTCTCCGGTAATGTTGGCAACGTCATCAATCCTTCCATTTAATATGGAATGTTGTAGAAAATGTGATAAACAGCCACAGCCAAGTGTTGTTTCTGCTCTTCGAAATTACACTCAAGTATAAATAGGGTATGAATTCAAAAGATACATTTTGTGTTTTCACTAGTCAATTCAAATTGTCGTTTTATAATTTTTTTTACAAAAATCCAATACCATTTCACAATGTATTCTTCAAAAATATAGGTACAGTATACTTTATGCAGGAAATAACACATTAAGCGTAGTTAATCCAATTATATTCTTGTTCAAAAAGATTAATAAGTATGTCAAACAATGGAAGTGCGCAGAGCACTAGCAGGCATAGATACTACTGTGAACTAGGTATTCTAAGCTGCTGTGTTGTTGACGGCAGTTGTGCTTTAAAACAACAGCGAGGAGAACTTTGCGGTGGGCGTCAACCAATAGGAAAACAACTGGTTCGCCAGCATTAAAAGACTTCAACGCTTGCCACGCAAAGATGCTGCCAGGAAATCTCCGTTCCAGCTGTCAGAGAATGCACTTCTCTCCCCACCAAGCTGGGGAAAAACAGCCAGGAACAATGAGAAGCGTTTGTGTGAGCCTGGACTTTAGGGCTCTCGTGGGGAGGGGAGGCAAAGCTGCACTTCAACGGTGACTGGCTGAGTCAGAGAATAAAACACTCGGAGGGGCCAATGATGCCGTTGTATGTTAAATTGGTGGTGAGAGACTCAGACAGACACTTTGGGAAATGTTAAGAGAGCTACTTCAGGGCCTCAAAATAAACACACACAAACAAACACCTACTCGTTGAGGCATTCAGCTCAAACTGTACATTATGTAAAATAGAGGGGACCCATGAAATTAAAATTACCCAAAACATCCCCGCCAAGCACTGACATTTGTACTGCTGATAAAATTATTTGCTACTGTGCTATCCCTGCTGTGTACAACCTGGGCCATATCCCCAGGAAAAGAGAACTTACTGTATATTTACAGACAGAATTACAAGAACATAAACTCTGCACAGTTCTCTGTAAAAATGATTTATTTTCAGAAGCCATAAACTTCATGGTTATATAAAATGTTAAATATGACTTCCTGAGATCCTGCAGCAACACTGAACAACGTGCGTGAGATGGACAGATATAATATATTCTGTAGTATGATATAATATATATGAAAGTAGATGGGAAAGTACAATGGAAAAGAAGAGAGACAATGAATTTAGACGTGAACAAGAGGCAGGTGATATTTCACAAATGAATAAAATATAAAGTATCCAAATCTCTTATCAAGCTATTTTTCTCAGCCATTTTATCCCCAGACACTGTCTGCTTCACGTCATTCAGCTATAAACAGTCAGCCCTGAATACATTCAAATATAACTATACACGATCACAGTATCACAGTAGGGTAGAATAACTACTGCTGGGGTGTTTTTAAGGTTTCACAGCTTAAAGGTATTCAGCTATTTTAAGATAATTGTAAGCTCTTTGTCAAACTCACCAAATATCTCCTTGCATTTCGCTAGCTTACAGTTCTCTGTGTCTGCTGAAAAAACATTCTGGTACTTCTAAACAGCCTTGAATGGCTCCGTATAGGAACATTAACATAGTGGTAAACACCGCTCAAAACAACAATCCCCTTGGCTTAGCATTGCATTTCAATGTGTGGGGCAGAGCTTCTTAAGGAGTTTGTTTTGATTTGAGCTCAAGTTAACAAGCATTCTGGAGAATGACTAACCCTGCCTTTAAAGGGTATGTCAATTTAAAATATTATTTATAAGATACAATATAAATAATATATATATAGTTTAAAATTGGATATAATAATCTAGCTGGGATTCTGAGTGAACATGTGGCAATATTGAATAGAATGGGCTAAGAATAACAAGACTGTGTGACCTAATAAATGCCTTGCTGTGTTTAACAAACTAATGGTTGAGTTTGGTAGGCAAAGTAGAAACCACAATAAGAGCACCCCAGGCAGCCAAATAACCTCCTGCAAATGTTATTTTTTATTTTTTTGTCTTCACAGCAGTGGATAGGCATTAATTTTCCCTTTGAACCAGCAGTTGAACTGCCATAATGCAAAAACGACACACTCTCTAAAGTGTACACTTTGTACCGATCCCAACATGCTATGCTACTTTTATTCTCCGTGTCCTGTGGTCCTGTTGACTTGCAACACTTGAGCCAGTAGAAGGGGGTGTGGCTTACCTTGTCCAGTGTGGCTCAGGTGATGGTCTAGACTGGGCGAGCGGGGGTCTGTCAGGTCGTCACTCCCACCATCTGCAGAGGAGAAGGAGTTGAAAAAAAGAGAGCCGGTGAGCGGGCGCAGTGGGTTAAGGGCGAAGGCATGCAGACAAACCACCGCTTCCTCTCCCCTTGACCAGGGAGTGGAAAGACCCCAGGGCCCCCAGCAGGCTTCTCACACAAAGCCCCTCGATCCGCTTATTCCTCGCAGCGACACGCCCACTTACGTGGCAAAAGCCCCCTGTCACGGCCCTGCCTTGGTTCAGCAGGCCTCTGGCTGTAAAGAGCCTAATTAAGCTGATTAAGCGCACCTGTGCCTGTCACTTATATAGGTGTGGTACAGCACACTGTCAGTGTGACTCTCCTGGCACCACACATGCCGTTTGTGGTTGGTTTGTGGCTTAGTTTGGTTAGTTTCTTAGTTTGGTTAGTTGGGTTAGTTTCTTAGTTGGGTTAGTTTCTTAGTTGGGTTAGTTTCTTAGTTGGGTTAGCATGCAAGACACACCACATATATTCAGTACAGACACCTACAGACATTCACACCTCATTCTATGTTATTCTGTTTGTTAGTTAAGTGTTTGGTTTGTTTGGTTTACGGCCCATGAGCCAGGTCGTAACAATAGTCTGGCTATGCAAAGAACACCTGTACAGGATGCTAGCAGTTGAGTAGTAGACAGACGGAACCAGAGCAACAGCAGCTGGCCATCTACATGCAACTAATGGTATGACGATCAATTATGCCAGGGGGGAGCAGAGAGGCTCAGTTTTGACACAGTGGAGAGGGCACAAGGGTTCGTTCGTTCGTTCACTGGGCAGGAGGATAAGCGTACTGCTTCTAGAGGGGATTATATGAAAATCCATGGTTGTTCAACTCAAGATGGATCTGCTCAAATGTACTGCGTGGCAGGCTAACACGAGCTGGGGGAGGGTCCATTCATACATGTTTTTTTTATGAAAACATTCCACTAGAAGACATCAATTAAACTCTTAACCACGCTTCTAACCATAGTTCAAGGCAATGAATTTTGCCATTTAGATAAACTTGAATGTATTGAATAAAGAACAAAGCCAAGGCCTTTTATCTAGAAGGGATGTGTGCTCCGCCAAGCCGCACATTGTTTGTCAGTCAACGGCCTCCATGTCAGCACTCCGCACCAAAACAAATGCCTCTCCCCTATCTCAACCATCACACATTCACACAGAGAGATAGGCTGGCGCTCTATGCGCAGGCCGGTAGTCTCCCGGCAGCATGGAGCGGCTAGCTGGTGGAAAGATCAAGCTTGTCGATGGACAGATAGAATAAGCCCCGGGCCATGGTGGTATGAGAACTGAGCCGCTCCGAAATTGTTGATGCTGGCTGCAGGGATCTGTGGGTTTCACTCACTCACTCACTAGTCAAGATTTGTATTAAGCATCAACCGTTGTTGTAAAACTAATTATTCAAACATTTGACTAAACAAGTTAATGTGTTTGGGAGTAATTCTTATTTAAAGTTAATTTTTTTAATAAGAAAACACCTTTTTCACGTGCACTGGCAGTATGGCGTCTAACACCAGCAAACTTGCCAAATAAAACAAAACCACCCTCTCCGTCTTTACACCTGATGAACCGTGCCTTGGTGAAAGCTGCCTAGTAAAATCGATGGTGTGAAAATCTATGCGGTCCTTACAGACGGAGGTACACCTGGGACATGCATCATCTCCACAGTGACACGTTATAATGTGCGGGCGCATGCGCGCACACGTCAGATAGTGAAGGGTGCAGAACGCTCAATGACAAAATAGATTTTGTACACTTGTTATGCTCTGGTGGTGTAATGTATCAGCACCTTAGGTGACATTTTCAGCAACTTCCTCTACACCAGTTGACAAGTCATTTGCTGGATAAAAGAAATGCCATCAATGTAACAGTATAGGGTAACAAGCGTTAACATGTACTGTGATAATGATAAGATGTGCTTGTTCTGCTGTGTTGTCATGAAAACCAAGCTGTTTGGCTGTTCAATTATAACATTCATGCATGGTACACATAGCGCCTCAAGTGAAACCGGCCACAAATAAATAAAAAATTAGCTTACGCTCCACAAACATTTTTTTCCAGAAACGCATTCTTGCCTGAAAAAGTGTACAGAGTATATGTCTCTTCATTACAGTCTTATCTCTCTCCAGTACATTCTATTTTTTATGTTTGGGAAGTGTGCCATTGTAGCTTATTTTCCCGGGAAGAAACACCTATTCTTTCTGCAGATTGCTCTCTGGTTATCAGTGATCACAGTACAATGTTCTGCCACACAGATCAATGGCCTATTAAGCAGAGAACATGAAAAGGGACGACCAACTGCTGGCAGAAGACAGAAGCATGTTTTTATTAAGAGAGCAGAGACAGATAGTGGCCATCATTCCAATTCTCTCAAAACAATCTGTCACCCACTCAAGTCAACAGGTCCCAGAGACTACACTGGAATACAGCTCAATAGCTCCGGTTCAATACCTTTTAGTAATGTCCAATTCTAACAAAAACTATGAATAGACTAATCTGTTGTTTGCAAACCACGGAGTAGTCTGATATAAAAGAAAGAAGACTGTTCCAATCATGAGTAATTGTCCACTTAAGGTGTCGAAGTTGTTAGCTGAATCAAGTCTTTGTCCAGTGTGACAGTAGCCATATACTTGTTTAACAAATAGTCTTGGTGGCGTGTGGTCAAGCCTTTACATGGCGAACCTTCATGAAGAACGATGCTCAAAATGATTTGATAAAACTGGTTACATTACCATTTGTCCACAGTGGTTTAAAGTGACCGTTGCACTTTAATGAGGTTTATTTGAAAAGGCACCCTCTTAATATTTCTAGTGTGAGCTCACTGATGGTGAGAAAGCCTTTCTTCCACAAAAGAGAGATTCTCCAGGGAGTCAATATCAGCATGAAATGCTTATCGACAGTAACCCATAGGCGCTTTTCTCCACAGGCCCAGTGACCAGTAGTACCAGAGCATTTGCAAGGAAAACGAGTAGTCAGAACAAAACTGTGTCAAATCACATTTTGTAGTGGATTCTATTATTTTCTTGTAGACGATTGATTATTTGTGCCACAAAGGAACCGACAGAATCGGCCCAAAAGTGCGTAGAATATTCCAAAAGCAACCAAATCTAAAGGATAACTAACAATGGAACAATGGAGTGCTGTCTGGGAGGGAACCTAGTGAGCTGTGTGCATCAACTACCGTGGTAGACTCAGACATCAATTCAGTCAAACTTCTTTTCCCACTATTTTTGCTCGTGTCCAATATGTGGGGTACTTGTGGTGCAAACCTATTATCCCACCATCTCGATTGGGGGATGGATTATCCTTCCTGCTACTGACATGGTGCATTATTCATCCTAACACCTACATAATCTACAAAGACAAAATTGACTTTCTTTTCATGATATTATTATGAAATAATATCATCATGTTCTGCTTTTTTAAAGACAATACAACAGATATCATTTACTTGACATGTTCATCCGTACATGACTCTGGGATGTCAAACTCATTTTCATTCTTAAGTTTTCCTATGTGGAAATACCCAGAATATGTTATCTCCCTCCACATTTTGCTGCTACTTCATAAATAACAAAACTGAGAGAATATATTATGTTAGCAAACTTTGAGAGGTAGAGAAGAGAAAAATGTGTGATAAGGAGAAACTATTTACTCAATTTAATTGACATGGTCAATTAAAGGCAGGGTCATTCTTGCTAACTTTGAGCTCAAATCAATTAGGGGTGTCACGAGAACCGATACTTCGGTGCCAAGTTGATGCCAAAATTCTGAAAACATGACGGTACTCGTTTTTGTACAGTACCGTAGGTATCGGAAATCCAAGTGTAGCTGCAGCTCCGCCTCCACTCGTCCGCAAGTAGGCTAATTTGCGTTCCAGGCGGATGATCAGGGAGTAATACATTCACAAAAAACACTACTGTAAGATATGAAAACGGTGCCTTCGTACTTTCCATCTTATAAATCTCTTACCGGCCAGCTCCAAAATTAAACCAGAGTCACTGATCGGATGACACTGACTTGAGAGTGAACCTGACATGTTTTTTGATAGTGGGGGAAACCGGAACACCCGGAGGAAAACCACGCAGACACGGGTAGAACATGCAAACATAGCTTGCAATAGCTGACTATACCTTTAATCGCCCAGCACTAGTTTAAGCCTAACGTTCCGCTTCAGATGTGTTGCCTTTTTATTTACACAATGCCCCTTACATGATTAGCCATCTGGGAGTGGGATAATACAGTAAGTCAGAGGTTATTGGTTACAGTCGAGAAATGTTGCCACAGTTGGGACTTTGTGATTTTCAGAGAGGAATTGTGGGTAAATTATAATTTAGACCTGACAGTATTGTGCAGTTTACATGACTAAATGATCCAGGTAATAACCCAATGACAACGTTACTGTAAAGCATCACGGTCTTGTAACTTGTGTGCTATACGTCTGTGCTCCTACTGGTGTGTTCTACACAAACAAACATGATTCTCCCAGGTTTGACATTCATTAGAGCCGAAGTTAATATGATCTACAACAAAGTGGGATCTCACAAATGAATTTGAACAGACAAATGTGTTGCACTGGGCTGTGGAGCAAAGACATCTGCTCTGGCGTACGTTTGGCAGACAATTTCATTCGCATCAGCTACCTCCAATTCAGTGTAAATGCACCGATAGAAACACATTCATACACACTCACAGGGCCTGACGCAAGATTTAACCGACAGTGACACACGCACGCACGCACGCGCACACACCCGTGCGCACACACACAACTGTAGAATGAAGACATCTACAAAATCGAATTAGGGTTGGGACGATATAAATTTGTCTACCGGTACACAGTTAATCAGTAGCCACAATTGTTTATGCCTACATGATTTGAGCATGTGTATGAAGCAGTAATTATTATTTAATCCACTGAGGCCACGACATTACCTGATCAGTATTTAATTTTATATATAAAACATTTCTTGGTTGAATTTAAAGAAATTTAAATTAGATAAACTACTGTATAACATTTGTGATACATATTACATGATAGAAGGTTACAGCCATATCTACAACCAATGCAATGACCAATAAGTTGTACCCCTTAACTAAGTTATTTGACAATCTCTGAGACTGAGTTAAACAACTGCAGGTGTGGTCCCTAAACCATCCCTAAACATACCCGAATTACGCTAATTTACAATCACAGACCAACATGAACGGCCACACACACTCTTGAAAGAGAGCTTGTAAAGTGTTTAATTCTCCACTTCTGCAATAAGTCTACAGCAGGAAGTTCAGTTCTGACATCCTGCCAGCCCCAAACAATAGGAAATCACTTTTTATCCACCCCATAACACACACACACACACACACAAACACACATGCCAGGTGTTAATAAATACCTAGGCTATCTTATCCAGATGAAACTAGATTCCAGTCCCATAACTGTCTCTTGTCTTGGGGGGTGTTTGTATGACTAATGTTGCCATCATCAGATTTCTCCTCCACTACATTGTAATGAGTCTGAAACTAAACGTGGTACACATCTGGTATGAGGAGAAGAGGGACCTCGATTCTGTCAACATTGATATGTTTGAATACTTGCTACATCAAAGAGCGAGGGTTGTGAAAGACTTTGTAGCCACTGGAATCTTTTCACTTACAATAGCTGATAGAATATAGGCTACACCTAAATGTGTTATTTGTCAAACTGAAAATAGTGTTCACACAGAAAATGGGGGGTCGGGCAAGAAACAGGAGGAACCTTTTAGTAGACGGAACAGTGTCGTTGCTCAGCCAACTCCTTCATCCTTCATTATTGATGTTGAACTTGTAGGCTATTACAACTAATTAAAACGCTGGAGCAAATTACAACTTCTCAAAAGGTAAGTAACAGTTTGCCATTGTTTTCAATGAGAAAGCCCCCAAAACGAGAAGAACATTACTGTAAAGCTAATGGCTTGTATGGTATGGGCAGACGCAGGTCTGTTTCCACAAAGACATGACAACAAGAAAGTTTAAAAAAAAAAAAAAACAGGAGATAAGGCTTGCCATTTACTAATATAGACCACAGACTAACAGGCTCTTTGCCAGCATACCCTCTAAAACATAGACAAACACATTCACCAACAAAGAACAAATGACAATCCCCGGCATACAGTACCTTCCCTTACTCTAGATATATATGTGTACATTACATGTACACAATGAGTAAATACATGCCGTTTGTTATTTTACCACCTGTACATGTGACAACCACAAATACTTAATTAATTACCTTTTTAATCATTTGTTTTATTTCCATAAACCTCATAGAAAGTGAAGGGCACGTTATAGAAGTGACGTGTTTATTTTAGACTACAACAACAGGGTTCTGACCTATGCACAGCAACTGGAGGTGTTCCGTTTGAGTTATACGTGATTCTACTCTACTTTATCTACTTATTTATAAGCATATCAGCCGCCCACAACTAAACAAATGTTAAAAGGTAAAAATATATATATATATATAAAACTGTCAATCTAAATCTTCGCTCTCTCGATATGTTTTAAGTACCGGCCTGTGCGCCTGCATTTTCTGCTATCATCCTCCATTAGTTTGCATTGTCCCTCATGGAAGAATCATTGATGACCAAGGCGCCAGATGTGACTGAATTTATAGAGCGCGCCCCTAAAGTGTTTTCCCCAACTATTGTTTGTCTGCAAATGCATGCTCGTGCATTGTGATGGCATCATGCATCACGCTTTTATACAAAAGCGACTTACAGTACAATCATTTGTCAATAGAACTGCTTAAACAATAAACAACAAACAATTTCTGAACTTGTGTGGTGTTCAGGCATTTTAACTTCTTAGGAGTGTGTTTTCTATGAGCCATCCATGGGAAAACTGCTTTTCCTTCAAGTATTTCCCTGCAGTAGCAGTGTTGGCCACCATAATAGAGAAGAAAGCCTCCCTCTTGCAGAGCCAGCCTTTACTTACGTAAAGTCTGGGACACAGCGCTGGCTAACTGCATCAAGATCCACCTACTGTACTTGACAGGAAAGGTATTTTGATTGACATGTACAACAACCAACTATGTAACTCAATGACAAAGTCTGACGTCAAATTCCAAATTCATAACTTCTTCCATTTACGGATGATAGAGGTCACTGTGCTCATTGGGACCTTCAATGCTGCAGAAATCTTTCTGCAGCCTTCCCTAGATTTGCACCTCGATACAATCCTGTCTCAGAGGTCTAAATACAATTCCATGGACTTCATGGCTTGATTTGTGCCCTGACATGCACTGTCAACTGTGGTACCTTATATAGTAAGTGTATAAGTGTGTGCCTTTCAAAATCATGTCCAATCAACTGAATTTGCTACAGGTGGACTCCAATCAAGTTGTAGAAACACCTCAAGGATGATCAGTGGAAACAGGATGAGCCTGAGCTCCATTTTGAGTGTCATGGCTGTGAATATACATGTTTTATATTTTTAATACATTTGCAAAAATTTCAAACACATTTTTTCACTTTGTTATTATTATTGGGTATTGTGTGTAGAATTTTGAGGGAAAAAAATAATTTAATCCCTTTTTGAATAAGGCTGTAACATAACAAAATGTGGAAAAAGTGAAGCGCTGACGATACTTTCCGGATGCACTGTATATCTAACTGTTACACATTTTGATATATATATATATATATATATATATATACACAGTATCTCACAAAAGTGAATACACCCCTCACATATTTGCAAATATGTGAGCATATCTTTTCATGTGACAACAATG
>JAODUK010002022.1:0-12394 GCA_027564635.1 Typhlichthys eigenmanni
CACACACAGTATATATATTAAGGAAGGAAAAAAACAGCAACATTTATATAACAATGTTAGTACTGCAACAACAGTGTAGTTGTAAGTGTGTGTGTGAGATCTCTGGCTGTTTAACCCTCTGGAGGCTCTTCTCTTGCGGAGGCTCTGAGAGCCGCTTGGTAGACGTGGGTGGACTTGTCACACGTGCGTCTCTGTGGTGTGAACCGCAGACAAACGCAGGTGGTGCGGAGTCTGTGATTTTATTGTTTTGCTGGGCGTAGGAGAGAGAGAGAGAGAGAGAGAGTGAGAGAGAGAGAGAGAGAGAGAGAGAGAGAGAGAGGGAGAGAGAGGGAGAGCGAGAGAGAGAGATTAGTGCTGGCGTGGAACAAAAATAGACTGATCAGATAATCAGATAGAGGAATAACACAGGACTACTCTCCAGACGGTTTTGTGCATTTCCCATGGTTGCACCATCAAGTCCTATTATTTGCACAATAGTGTCTGTATTTACACTTAACAGAAATTAAACCCGATTTCTTACATTGGAAAAAAATTAACAGAATTACCTAATTATGAAGATTTTTAGTTTTGCTTGAATCCACACCTGTGAAACGGTGTGTGTGTGTGTGTGGGTGTGTGTGTGTGTGTGTGCGGCTTCCCAGGTGGATATGTGTGTGTGTTTATGGGTTGTGCACGTTGGGGAGCTGCCTACACTTAATCCCTGCAGAGGTCAAGTCTCCCTTATAATGAGGATTCAGCTTGACTTTGCCGCACGGATCCGACTGAACAGCCTGTGATTCAGGTCGGTAAACTCGTGTTTGGCCAATCAGCGTCGTAGTTTAGCTATGGGTGGTAGGTGGTTTTAGGCATTTAGGTGTGACGTAGGCGACTTGAAAACAACTTGAGTCCATAACGCCTAGAGATAATACAATATAACATCAGTTTTATTAGACATAGATTGTCAATAGAACATATGTTTTCACTCTTTTCCCGAATGTTCTATTGCAAGAGTGGATAACAACAGACTGCTGCTTCACAGGTTCACAGGTCCAATCACCTGCCAAGTATTTTTTTGAAAGCACTTGTCCTTTTAAAACAGTTCAAGCTACTAGATGGAGGTAACTTAACAGACAGATATCTGGTGTGTCAGGTTAGGTCTGGAATGCTGCACACCTGCAACACACCGAGGTGGAGCCCCAATGAGAATGACACACACACACACACACACACACACACACACACACACACACACACACACAGGTGATCTGAATCTCAAACAGAAACCTTACGTACCCAGGTGGTGTGGGTTTGCCTGCCTGTGAGACACTGTATCCGCGGCAACAGTGAGCAGAAGTGTGGAGGAAAAACCTTTCCTCCACACGTGAAGCCTCTCCTGGTCGTCTGTGGCTGCCATCGTGTAGTAGTAACCTTTAACTCAACCCTGACAGGTTTGGAAGTAATAATCCCACCTACAAGCGGGGGTTTCCCGCTCTCCAAAGCCCCCCCATCATCCCCCCAACACACACACACACACACTGAGCACCTGAGGGCTCCAGTGGATATGATCTCAGTTCGCGCGCGGCCCGTTAATGATGGATGAATCTGCAGTGGTGGGAACATTTGACAAGCGCCTGTCGGGGCTGACAGGCGGGAGTGACAGAGTGACTTGAAGGAGGCAAAGACCAGAGCAGGAGCAGATGGAGAGGGGGAGAGATAGAGAGAGAGAGAGAGAGAGAGAGAGTGTCGGGGAGTGGGTTTGTGGTGGCTGTGTGGCGGTGGGGGGGATTACAAAAACGAGCACTATTCAATCTGTAGCACCGACAGCGGCCTGTCACCGTGGTGACAGGTGGCGGACAGGTAGGCCGTCTCTGTGTGTGTGTCAGTCTGGGAGATCAGGGCTGATCGGGGCCCTCAGACGCCCGGAACCCAGTTCTGAAGGCCTGCGCTGCTGCTAGCCACCCACAGCACCTACACACACACACACGCACACACGGACGCGCACGCACACCAAGGTGTGCGCTCTCAGCAGGAGCACGACAACGTGGTCGACGGCTAATTACTGCGGCGGTGGCAGCATCCTGCCTTTCTGGGCTTCAAATTACAGCGCTCCTCCACAACAAGGGCAGGACGCTCGGCACTCATTTGTCAGGCTAATTATTTGTCTTGGGCTCGTGATTGCAGCGCCAACAGATACCCAGGTAATTGTGTGGCGAGCTGCAGCATTAAAGTTAACCAACACCTACAGACATCTGTCTCTCTCTCTCTCTCTCTCTCTCTCTCTCTCTCTCTCTCTCTCTCTCTCCCTCTCTCTCTCCCTCGAGATGAAAGCCAAAGAGAGATGAGTGGTCTCAATCCTGCCTACAATCACATTTCAACTCTTAAAAATACATGCTCTGCTGAGAAGATTCATTTGGCTTTGAGTGAGCGAAATGAAGAGTGCGACAACCTTGTTGTCGGAGCCTTTTAACACCGGTAAACACTTGATTTGAACAACCTTTAAGCCAGCCACAGCCTCCAACATTATGTAAATAAACCTGTCCACCACAAAGTTAGTGAGGTAGGGATGGGGTGGGGGGGGGGGCACAGGCTTCATTAACGACAGCGCGGTGTCAACGATGGTAATGCGCTGCAGACGTTAAGGAGTTAAATTCAGCGCGGGGTTTATCTATGGAGCAGTCGTCATGGTAATTCAAAGTAGCGTGTTTCTGCTTCTTGCCGTATACTCCGAGGCCACGTATAAATATAAACACACAGGCCACTGTCATGCGCGGTGACATTTGGCCGGCTTGGCAGTGTCACCTATCATCATAATTACAACGGTTCTCCGTGGTATTCTTGTTTTTAAAAACACGCATCCCATAATTCCTCGGCAGGGCTGCGCTGGGCTGACTGGACACAATGTCAGGTTGAATATTATAATGAGGAAACAAGAAATAACTCATCGAGAAGTATAAACATAGAACATTTCTGTGTATATGCCCCGAATCCAAGTCCAGCCCCCACTGTCCCTCTCCACCGCCGTCTCTGAAGCCTTATCTGATTGTCTCCTCCAAGATGGGCGGATCAGGGTCGTTGTGGCGATGCTCACCGGCCAGTGGTAACGTGGCCCCGGGGGGGAAGGAGTGGTGCATCGCAGCATGCAACCCTGCTAAAAAATCTAGCAAAAACCAGCATGAATTACATGCTGGTTCATACTGGTTAGTGCTGGTCCAGGCTGGTTTATACTGGTTAGTGCTGGGGTAGTGCTGGTCCAGGCTGGTTCATACTGGTTAGTGCTGGGGTAGTGCTGGTCTAGCTGGTATACCAGCACACCAGCAACCAGCATGGGATGCTGGTACACCAGCAAACAGCATGGGATGCCAGGGTACCAGCAAACCAGCATTCCAACCAGCATTCCACGTTGGTTCAAGCATGCAAAACACGCCTTATGCTAGTGACCAGCATTGCTGGATTTTTTAGCATTTAACAGAGGAGCCATAATGCTCAGCGACAGCTACTGTAAGTTGAGGCCCAAGCGCAGAGTGGTCTTTCCCTCCCTTACCTTTCTCTACAACAGCCCTAACAACAACTTTAATAACACTAACAACAATGCTAACAACAACTCTAATAACAACACTAACAACAATGTGCTCAACAACTTGAATTAAATGCTAACAGCAATGCTAACAACAATGCTAATGACAACACTAGCAACACTAATAACAACTCTAATAACAACACTAACAACAATGCTAACAACAACTTGAATTAAACGCTAACAGCAATGCTAGCAACAATGCTAACAGCAACGCCAACGACAACTATGCTAACAAAAACTACACTAACACAGGGTTGCACTCACGGTTCTGCCGTGTGCCATGCGCATTTACGTCCCGTCTCACGCAAGCACAGGAAAATACAAATCCACTGACTTCAATGCATCTCCTGACAAAAAAACAATACAGCTGTTTTGGTCAATCAAGTCAAGTCAGCCTTGAAAGTTGGCAACGCTGGCTAACAACAATAACAATGCTGACGTGCGCTCTGTTTTCAGATGAACAAAACACAGGCACTCCATGAACCCACTCCATGTGCCCCCATCACTCCTCCAACACCACCTCATACTGTTCCTTCTGCCGTGTGGATGATGAAGACGAACTGTAGAGGAAGAAGTGGCATAAAAGAGTGGGTGTGTTTTTTCTCTATCCCTCTCTCTCTCTCTCTCTCATCATGCTGAAGAGACACCACGCTGCCATCTGCTTTGCATTTATTTAACAAAGATTTATTGTGTGGTAGGACACTAATCCAAAACACACACACACACACACGCATCTCGCCTCTCTCCGTCTCTCACACACACACACACACACACACACACACACACACAGCGCGACGAGCACACTGAAAGCGATGTCGGATCGGAGACCGCTTGGCGCTCGCCTTTGTCGACTCTCTCCGTGATGAGAGGCTGGCACACAGAGGTGCCACAGCAATTACACTCCCCCGCCTCTACGCAGAGCCCACAGCAGCGCGCTCCGCTGCATGTTCTGTGTCGGCGCAGGGACACAAAGGTGCGGGGAATCCCCACATATAGCTATAGCATTAGCATTAGCGTTAGCTAGCTATTGTGGCATATTAGCATGAAGTAAGCTAAGCGTTAGATAGCTATCGGGGCACATTAGCTAGCTATCGGGGCACATTAGCATGAAGCAAGCTAAGCGTTAGCTAGATTCGGGGCACATTAGCATGAAGCAAGCTAAGTGTTAGCTAGCTATCGTGGCACATTAGCATGAAGCGAGTTATGCGCTAGCTACCTAGCATGGCGCGTGCTGTAGCATTTGCACTAAGCCAGCCATGTGGTAGCTAGCTACCATGACACACGCTGTGACAATTTGTGAATCATGCGCTAAACGGCTATGGCGGCACACACAGTAGAGCCATAGACTGTATATGTAAATAGGCAAACCCTCCGTGACGTCACACATAGCTTTTCTCAAAAACAGATTTGAACAACGCGCAGTGCTGGCTCTGGCATTTCGCCATCTTTGCAATACCTAACTCCACCTGTAACGCCCCCCTATGCCCCATATTCATTATATTGGGATACATGTATGGCTAATATATTTTTAACTGATGAGTTATAATACACATTATATTATAATAATTATGTTATAATATAATTATAATAAAAAGTATAATAAGAATTCGCCTCCGTACAGTTGACTAGCTATAGAGACCAAAACGGCTTTATGAACCAGGCTGCAAACATGTTTATTTTTGCTGTAAAGTCAGA
This sequence comes from Typhlichthys eigenmanni, assembly GCA_027564635.1. Lineage (NCBI taxonomy): Eukaryota > Metazoa > Chordata > Actinopteri > Percopsiformes > Amblyopsidae > Typhlichthys > Typhlichthys eigenmanni. The sequence goes on from JAODUK010002022.1 coordinate 5,252, forward strand.
CATTTTTAAATTGGAATATGGGGATTGACTTTCTATTGCAGCCAGCCTCAAGCAGCCGTTTGATGAACTGCATGGTTTAGCACTTCCGCACTGTATTAATTTCTCAGCACACTAGGTTCCCGCTTGAGTAGAGCATTAGCACGAAGCCAGCCATACGGTAGCTAACTACAGTAGCTCAGCGCACGCTGTAGCGTTAGGACGAAGCCAGCCATACGGTAGCTAACTACAGTAGCTCAGCGCACGCTGTAGCGTTAGCACGAAGCAAGCCATGCGGTAGCTAACTACAGTAGCTCAGCGCACGCTGTAGCGTTAGCACAAAGCAAGCCATGCGGTAGCTAACTAGCTCAGAGCAAGCTGTAGCGTTAGCACGAAGCAAGCCATCCGGTAGCTAACTAGCTCAGCGCACACTGTAGCGGTAGCACGAAGCAAGCCATGCAGTAGCTAACTACAGTAGCTCAGCGCACGCTGTAGCATTAGCACGAAGCAAGCCATGCAGTAGCTAACTACAGTAACTCAGCGCACGCTGTAGCATTAGCACAAAGCCAGCCATGCGCTGGACACGACACGCTGTGGTAATTGCAGGAGGCGAGCCATGTGCTAGCTAGCTAGCGTGCCGAGGCTACAGCATTAGAAATAGCATGACTCGTGCTCTATAGTACACGGACATCTTGTACTCCCGGAGTGAAAAGAGGTCAGAGCCACCTGCCTAGTCCCCCCTCTTTCTTTCTCCTGTCCTGAACAGAAGACCCCATGTCTCCTACATGCCGGGGAGGGGGGGAAGACAGCGGTCTTTGGTGGAGGTTGGGGGTGCGGGGTGGTGCAGGGGGCAAGCATCACTGGCCCCTCGGGCTGAACAAGGCCACCGGGGGCCCCTCACAGACGACAGAGAGGTTAGAAGGGCCCGCGCAGCGACAGTGTCCGATCTGTCAGGCCCCTTCATAAACACTCATCTGCATGTTCCCCCGGGCCACGGCGAAGGGCGGGGGTCCCCATCTGTCACCTGATAGAACCAGGGGCGTCAGCATGGAGAAGGCCGGACTCACGCAAGCACATGTGTACGACTTGTGTACAGACAAACACAAACACGCTCGCACACGCGTGTGTGAGTGCACACAGAGAACACATACGCACCCCCGCCCACGCGGACACACACACACATGCACGGACGCACACACGAACTCCTGGATGTCGGTGTTCCCAGCGAAGCCCTGCCACCCTGGGGTGAAGCCCCTGCCACTCCCCCTGCCAGGTCCGAACAAGCACAGAGCCCCGGGCACCTCACAACCTGCCCTTCGCCTCCCCCCATGTTTACACAGGGGTCAAGGGTCACCTCTCTCTCTCTCTCTCTCTCTCTCTCTCTCTCTCTCTTACACACACTTACTTTCTTCTGAACTGCCCGTTGTTGCACAACTCGAAACAAACAAACACACACACACACGCAAAAAAAACACAAGTAAAAGCAAACACACAAACAAACAATGAAACACATACACAGACACACACACACACACACACACACACAGACACACGCACAGACACAAGAGATCACCCCACCCTGGGTGGAGAACATAGCCTGTATGGACTTTTCGGTTTGACAGGTTGTGAAAACATAACTGGGTTTTTTACCTTGTGGGCAGTGCATCCTGTCACACAGCAGCTTTTAGGAAGGTTTCAGTCAGAAATTACAATATCGTAGCTTACAGTAACACAATGCAAAGTCAATGGAGAGCTATAGAAGATTGGTCAGAACTCCGGAGTGGGCAGAACTTACAGTAAATGCGCTTTGTCTCTATGTTGCCACCTGGTGCGCAGGAGGGTCTGTGTGTCCTTTACTGTATACTATTGGCCTTACATAGTGTGTTATATAAAGGGGTTGAAAATAGACACGCTATGTTCATCACTGTTAACTAGACTTTAAGTGTGTTTTGTTAATCCTTTTATGTTCCTACTGAAATTAATGTTTATGAATGAATGACTTTGAATGTTTATGCGACGTTGCCAAGGGTTTTTTATGTAATGATGCCGGTGTGATAAAATAGAATCATATGTTTCATTGTGTCTGAGGCACAGTTGTGGCACCTTAGACATTAATAACATTTAGAAAAAGCAGTGTTTTGTGTGTCTGGTATACTGCAGACTAGAATCTCCCAGCTCCTCTCTCGTGAGTTGGTGGCATGCAAGACAGTATTTGTGTAGTATTTAATCCCCGGAGAAAGCCAGAGTATCTTTACTTCTCTCTGAGGGAAACTCGGTGCGTGTGCTGAGACTCGACAGGGCCCCGAGGAATACTAGAGACAGGGGAGAAGAGAGGATCTATTAATCTGTTTGTCTGTTTATGCTAGATTCTCATTAAATTATTATTTTATTGAATATCCGTAGGCTATATGCAGTGCAATAATATACTGAATATCACATTTAAAATCACATTTCATATACAGTAGCTGTGACTGTCTAGGCTCAATAATGTGTATATATTATACATATTAAAATAGCCATATTAAAAGAGACTACATGCACATGTAAAGCATAAAAGGCAGAATGAAGAAATACATGTAAAAGCCCAAAGCAAGAGATGCATGCTATGTTGCCGAGCTGCTTTCAAACCCACAACTTCTTTAGTATTCACCACCTGTAGTCCTCCAAACATGTAATCACACCACAACCGTCCGCATTTATCTGGAAGGCCTGTTACCATCATTTTTTAGCGCGCGCTTTAAAAATGTGATGGATATTTTGCAGATGGAATTGTCACGCGGAGCGTCGCTTATCGACATCAAGCTAGCAGGCGGCTTGTGTCGTGCTAACGTTAGCTTGCTGTTAGAGACACACAGGGAGAGCTCATTATACCTGACTGCTCATAAATCTCTCTCTCTCTCTCTCTCTCTTGCTCTATCTCTCTCACGTACACACACACACACACACAGGCTGACAATGATACACAGAGACACAATTCATAACAGGTGTATGCTTAGGCCTATATATACTGTAAATATATTAACAAAAGATGGCTTGTGTGGACTAACGCTTAAAAAAACACGTTCACACAAAGATTCACACATAAATATGCCATTCTTGGATACACATACATGCGGTAAATATGCAAACATGCGTGCAGGCACACACACACACACACACACCTAATTAAAACAATAGCGGTATGGTGGTGAACTGGTCCAATGGGAGAACATATACAAGTTCACACAAGTTGTTGTTTTTCATTTGTACATCCAACGTTCCCCCTCCCCCACCCATTCACTACCCACCCCCTCCATTTTGTTTTGACGTTAGCTCTTCCCTCTCCTGTATAATTTACAGTACCTGCAGCCCCGCTGTGTTTTCCGTGTACAATTACAAAGGGGAGCGCTTGTTAATGTGCACCAATAATGTTCAAGCTGAGAATGTTTGCCGGCAATAATTACTTCCCGCTGAATGAGTTATGATTGTCGCGAGGTATGCGTTCGCGCGTGTGCGCTTATGTCTAAACTGTTGTTTGCGGCGCGGCGCAGATTGGCACGACAACTACCTCTTGTTGTACGCTAATCATTTTGTTGTGAAACGTTAAAACAACGATTTGTCCCGCTGTCACCGCCAGGGGAGGAGCGGTGGGGAGGGCCCTACTTCGGTGTCTGGCTCGTCTTCCGTCTACAGCACAGTAGGCGCTGCACCACCGCAACGCAGCGCTATCGAGCTAGCGAACGCAGAGCAAACAACGCAGGCGCACAATAGGAACCCGTCAGAACCGGTCTGGTGGATGACAGGAGGGAAGAACAATGCCTGGAGGAGGAGCGGAGAGGGAGGAACAAGGTGGAGGAGGAGAGGAGGAGTAACAAAATGGAGGAGAGGAGAGGGAGGTACAAGGAGGAAGAGAGGAGGAGGAACAAGGAGGAGAGGAGTGGAGGAGGAACAAGGAGGAGGAGGAGAGGAGAGGGAGGAACAAGGAAGAATAGAGGAGTAGGAACAAGTAGGAGAGGGAGCAACAAAAAGGAATAGAGGAGGAGGAACAAGAAGGAGATGAGTGGAGGAGGAACAAGGCGGAGGAGGAGAGGGAGGAACAATGAGGAAGAGAGGAGGAGGAACAAGGAGGAGGAGGAGAAGGAGGAACAATGAGGAAGAGAGGATGAGGAACAAGGAGGAGGAGTAGAGGCAGGTACAAGGAGGAAGAGCGAAGGAGGAACAAGGAGGAGAGGAGTGGAGGAGGAACAAGGAGGAGAGGGAGGAACAAAAGGGAATAGAGGAGGAGGAACAAGAAGGAGATGAGTGGAGGAGGAACAAAGCGGAGGAGGAGAGGGAGGAACAAAGAGGAAGAGAGGAGGAGGAGGAACAAGGAGGAGGAACAAGGAGGAGGAGAGGAGAGGGAGGAACAAGGAGGAAGAGAGGAGGAGGAACAAGGAGGAGGAGAGGAGAGGGAGGAACAAGGAGGAGAGGAGTGGAGGAGGAACAAGGAGGAGGAACAAGGAGGAGGAGAGGAGAGGGAGGAACAAGGAGTAGGAGAGGAGGAGGAACAAGGAGGAGGAGGAGAGGAGGAGGAACAAGGCTCGAGCGTTCGCGCGTCCCGCAAAGTGGATCAAAATCCAATCTCAGATTTCCTGCTAGGATAATGCAGAAATATTAGAGGAGCCTTGATCTAAAATGGAGCATAGAAATGATGTGGCATCAGGGGCCCCCCGGCCCGCCAGCCCCCCCCCCCCCCCCCCCAACACACACGCACACCCCCCCTTCCTCCCGCACCTCTGGGAGACCGTCTCACAGCCTGCCTCTTCTATGTAAATGTCCCATTCCACGCATTAGTCATGCCGCCTTCACCGCTCACGCTAAAGTGTGCCTCCTCGCCCATCAAACCCCTGCCTGCCTCCGCAGAGATCCCCGGAATGTTCTGCAGATAAACCCCAGAGACCCCTACTACTACCCCCCCCCACCCCCACACACACACACCCATCACCACGGCGACGCGAGGACCAGCTCCACGGCATCTGATTGGCGCGATAGCGGCAGGTAAATGGTGGGAAATGCAGATGATGTTTGAATGCTGATGTCAGGGGTTTTATGCGGAGCGGCGGGGTGATATCCTCGTCTGGGAGCAAAATGGCTCCCGAGGAAAAATGTTATCCTGGGGAAAATACTCGACTGTAATTAATGCGAAGCAATCCAGCAACCTTAGGTGTACCAATGTTTTGGTGAACATGAGTTTGAAAACAATCAAGAGAAACTGAAAAGAGACATCGCGTTTCATAATTAGAAACATTTTCATTTAATGAATCGTACAAAGCAATAATTTACTGTAACAGCACTGCTTGGTAGCTAAGCTAACTAGGTTATAGCTTATATGTCGTAGGTTATAGCTTACACTTGGCTACATGCAGTACGCTTTACAGTGGTATTATACTAAAACCAGGAGGTGTTCGTTGTCTTCTCTCCTTAGCTGCTCTATTTCTATTGTTGAGCGGCAGGCTCCAGGACAATCTGGCTAATTTATTCTAGGATTAATTGGTCTCGAGCTGTACGGTTGATTAAAACCTGTAATCGCTTACAGGGGAAATAAAGGCAACTGGGGGTTGGGCACAAATGACTCAATTAGACGTCTCATTGTCCGACGAGCTTATCCCTCTCCTAAGATAAAACTTCAACCTTTTATCTGTAATGCATCTTCAATTTGGGCCATTCAAAGGTGAATTAATAACCATTACATATCTAATGTTTGTGTTTTGTGTTTAAGAGAGCGTATCTTCCTGGCAGGCGACCATTTTCTTTGAAAGAAACGTGCATAAATCTCATAGAAGAAAATGTCAGCAGAATGAGTGAAGGAGCTCTCCTCTGCTTTAAAGACTATTGGCCGCTACAATGGAAAAGCAGCAGACATTTTGAACATTCCCAAAATGAGACGTGATTGGTTGATTGCAGCAGGTGGCAGCGTCTCTCTGTCTGTGACGTGGGTGCCTTTCTAAAACCTTGTTGAATGTTTCTAATGTCTGTCTTGCAGGCCACCGTAGTCCAGAGTTGAGCTGAAGTAGCTTATTGTTATTCTTATCAGAGTCACGGCCTGAAAGTTAATGTCATTAAATAAATAATGAAAGATATGTATTATCTATCATTCCATCCAACACCGGCTTATCTGTGCATTATGCAGTACCTTGCCTAATTTATTCATTAAGACAAAACGAAAGTCCTGTTAAACGCCATCTTGAGGAAGGAGACCCTCTACACAGTAACTCTTCACATCCACTGAGGCTGACCAGGCAACTGTGGACAGTTTTGTAATACAAATTCATAATAAATTAAATGATATAAATACACAGGACATGTAACATGGTGCACATCTTTAGCAATTTCTCTACCGTTTAAATTATCAGGAGTGGAGTGCAAGGGCGGGTGGTTGTGTGTGTGTGGGTGTGGAACAAGCTAACAGTGTATTTGTGGGGACATTTATACCCCCCCACACACACACACACACACACACACTTAAATACACTGCTCCCACATGCCACCTCCAGAGTCTGAAAACGTCAATAAAATCCATAGCAGGTTAATCTCTCACCAATGGAAAACATGCAAAATTTATCCAGCGCCGCATATGTTTCACATACACAAACACACACACACGCACACACACACACACACACGCACTAGCACACGCACACACACACAGAGCGTCGATTTACTGGGATGTCAGGGGCGATATTAGCATTCATATTAGCCGCTCTCTGGCCGTGTGTGATATCCCTCTTTGTCGGGGCCCAAGCACACCGTCTCTGCGGGGATACTTATCTCATGAGCCATAAATTATGGGATGGATTCTCCTCCTCCCAAACATGGGCGCTGGGATGGAGTCATTGTGCGGCGTGGTGTTTTGACACCGTAATGACACATGTTTTACAATCGCCCGCACACACACACACACACACACACACACACACACACACACACACACACACCCTTCCATTGGCTGAAGTGGACCTGTCTGCTCCTGGGGAGAGAAATGAGACTCTCGGACATTACCACGGCCTCCCGGGGGAGACGTACAGAGGAGTGGGAAGAGGGGGAGAGAGAGAGAGAGAGCGAGAGAGAGAGAGAGAGAGAGAGAGAGAGAGACGCACAGACGGAGAGAGAGAGAGAGAGAGAGAGAGAGAGCCAGAGAGAGAGAGAGAG
>JAODUK010002024.1:0-12392 GCA_027564635.1 Typhlichthys eigenmanni
TGAAGTCTCCCAGCAGAACTATGGAGTCCCCTACTGGAGCCCCATACAGGACTCCATTCAGGGTCTCCAAGAAGGCCAAATACTCCAATCTGCTGTTTGATGCATTTGCACAGACAACAGTCAGAGTTTGGGAGGCGACCCTCTCATCTACCGGGGTAAACTCCAACACTTTGTTTTCCCATATATTCATTTTCAATAAGTATTTGTGTGTGTGTGTATGTGTGTGTGTGTGCGCGCGCGCGCCCACACTGTACATAGAGTAAACATATAGTAAATAATGGACTTGTAATGGATCTCAACAGTAATGACATTTCTGTGCTAATAATAATGAGCACAAAAAAAAACTGAATTTGAACAATGGTTAAAGCCTCACTCTTCATTTTGTGTCTCAACTTACTGTACAACAACCGATCAGTCTTCTGTTTTTCCTGAAGAAGGTCCTGTGTTCTCTCTGCAACAATGGCCTCCAAATGCTTGCTATATTTTTCCATCTGTATTTGAAAGTATCTATATTCAGTAATTATTTTAAGAGGCATGCAGCCACAGTAGACAACAGTATACAGTAATAGAGGTTGAAAATGATTGTGGTCAACTGTATACTCAATATATAATTTAACAGCTATTTTGTTAATATATTATTACCAAATTCATCATCATATCCACAGGGCTGACTTTATGTGGGTTCATTTTGTCCAGCATCTTCTTCACCTGATCAAATGTGGGCCTCATGGTGATGCTATGGGACCAGGACTTCTTAATGAGCTGTACAAGTGAGCACAAACCATATTTAGTTGTACACAGACAGCTATGTTACTTAATCTTTTATTCAAAAGGATGAAGTCTTTTCTCCAGAAATTCTATATTCAAAATTGAATATAACAACACCCAATAATAAAATACCCAAAATGACTCAACCTCCTACATATTTTTTCCTGTTCTTTTATCCAAATAAAAAGAATCATTTAATTAGAATAATATTATTAAGAAAACAGAAATAACAGGAGTGCTTCAGGTACTCCACTTGTAATTGTGTCCACCGATGCTCTTGTTCAGAGGAATCATTTTCAAAAAAAGGAAGGCGAGTGATGAAGGCAATAGCCGAAACACGTTGGTGTCCTAGCCTATACATTAAAGGCTTTTTTTCACTAACTCCGCTTGAGGGCCTTGTTTTTTGAAGTCGCATTGCCACTCCTCATAGTGGTTTTCTGCACCTTCCGTTTTTAGAATAATATTATATTTGCCTAGTGTATCAATACATTGTTCAGGTAAATGTTTATCATGGCATAGTTTGTACAGACCTCACAGTAGTCTCTGTGGTTGGGACAGTCAGTATCTGACTTCCCTGTTTTCAGTTCGGGCAGTGGGGGGCGCCACATAATATCAATATTTAGGACAGTCTGGTCCTGTTGTAAGAAGGTATGTCAGTTTAAAATAGAACATCACAGGCAATACAAATATCCTAATCTAAGAGATACTCACTGAGACAAGGTTGGAACGAGTTGCAATCTCAACCAGGATCATGGAGTAGCTGACGAGAGAAAGACAAATCAGGGAATTCAGGATTATAAATGATATTTCAGTTTCCAGTGCTCCCATTGTGTCTATTTTAATATGTTTCATGAGAAATATCATTCAAATAACCTTTCTAAAGGGGAAAACTAACTGATGTCTGAGAATGTCCTATAGTAGACACCGTATTTCAGAGTACCCTAGTCTCTCTAGCACACTTACACCCCGCAACGTCAGCCTTTCGGAAATTCCCCCAACCCAGCCTGCACAGTTTTCAATCTGTTTTCCAACAACATAATTACGTTTGCAGTAGCAAGTCAGGGCGATTTCGTGTTTTGGTGAGCGCACCTGATTCACATGACTGGGCCGTTATAACGAGCTATTCATGTGAATCAGCTGTGTTGCAGCAGGGAGACATCTAAAACATGCAGGGCAGCGGCCCTCTAGGACCAGGATTGGGGACCACGGTTTAAAGTATGATCTGGCAGTATATTGGCTTGCTTGGCATTTGTGTAAATGAATTAAAGAATAATCCAATGACCAAAACTGGCTTAATGTACAGTTTTGCAGTTGTTGTATATTTTCATTAATATAGCTACTGTATGGTCAAATCACTGCCACACACACACACACACACCTGTAGACATCTGCAGCTGCTGTCATGTTGGAGCTGGACCCAAGGAGGACCTCTGGAGCACAGTACATACGGTTTACATCCCCAAAATGGAAGACATTACTAACAGCCTCAAAGTCTTCTTTTCTGTAGACAGTGAGGCCATAATCTGGAGACACGCACACACACGCACACAAACATGCACACGCACAAACAATGTTACTGTATTGGAGAGTATTGTTTCTGCATTTGGCATTGATGTTGACAGCCACATGTAGACAGGATGTGGCTGTCAAGTACAGCTGGTCTCGGTTTCCATTCAATGGCACTGATGTACCACTGTTTACCAAATTAAACAATAACTTGATTTACAGTATTGATGCGTGATATTGCACATCACTGCTAATTGTCACCTGATATCTTGCAGACCCAGCGGTCATCTATGACACAGTTCCTGGAGTGAAGTCTCCCATGAAACATCTTGTGCTGGTGAAGATAAGCCATGCCACGAGCAATGTCGGTGGCAAAGGATAGCCTAAAGGCAGGAATCAGCCAGGGTCATATTATTAGACAAGGGGAGGATCATAAGGCTTGTGTTGAGTTATGTTATCTGGATTGATAGTGGACTCACCTGAAGCCCCAGTTTATTGGGACATCTTCATTCAACAGGACATCTGACAGGCTGCCCTTTGGGCAGTATTCTGTGATTATGGTGACATAGGGGACCTCAGTGGATCCACCAATGAACTTTGATAGATTTGGGTGGTCCAGTTCTCTAATTAGAAAAAACAATTATGCAATAAGGTAATGCAATACTGACAGGGAATTTATAATATGTATATATATAATGAAATTGGTTAAGAATAGTTTAAATTAGGCCATTTCCTAAATACAGAAACCATGAACCATAAATGACAATGTCTCACCTCACTTCTTTCACCTCCTTCCTGATGGTTTTAGATAGGGTAAAATGTTTCTTCTGGATGTGTTTCACTGCCACTGTCCTGCCATCGCTATTTGAAGTTAGAGTTATATAATTAAAATAAATATGTTTAAAAGACCATTTCTAAAATGCTAGCTAGCCTAGCGCTAGTACATTCACATGACTCTGGTCTTAATGAAAGTATCCAAGTCAATGAGTGATGTCATTGTAAGTCAATGAGAGACTCTTACTAAATGCCTGGTTGAATAAAGCCATGTTTAAAGGTGGTGTTAACTGCGGTGCACACAGTCACGTCCGTAGTGCGACTGACGCTGGAGTTACTCTTCCCCTGCTGGAGACTTGTGGTACTGCAGAAGCCCATGTAGCACACTTTACCTGTTGAGGTCAAAGGTCAAAATATTCAATTTCAAGTAGTACACATAATAATTATGATATAGCAAAAATGAATACACTTTTATTTTTGATGAAGGAAAATGTAGTTCTATTACTGTTACATTTGTTATAGATTAGAAGTACGGCTGTCAGACACTATTAAGATTTAAGTGCGATTAATCGCACACTTTACGTAATAATTGCAATTAATAAATCACACATTTTTACCTGTTCAGTATTTAACCTTTTATTTGTTTTGTTATTTTTTTATCATATAATATAAGATATGTCATCTTTGTGCAAATATTATTTTAAATTATTTTAACAAATACAGTCTGACAGCCCTAACACATTTTCAAAAATAAAATAATATGATTGCAGGCCAACCTATTTGTACAATTTTAAATGTACATATTATTTTTTTAAAGATAAAACAAGTAAAAGTCTATAGACACATATAGAGTAAAATATTGGGACAAATGCTTTTATCTATAGACAGTATTAGACACTTTACCAAACATTATGTTTTTGTAGTTGATGATCCAGCTTTCATCCCAAAACATCTTCTGTTTTTGGTACTGGAGCCACTGGGAGAGAGAATAGATTAGGATACAAAATACACTGGATGGCCAAGACAAGCAAAGATCAAGTTCAAGTTCAAGTTCAACCCTTTATTTTGTCCCCATGGGGCAATTAGTTTTGCAGAAAGTACCACATGACATACACAAAGTTGAGCGAATAATTGTAAACATTCCTAAAAAAGAAATCACCAATACCCAGATGTGGGCGATGTTGGTTAAGGTATGAGTAAAAACAATATTTAAAATATAAATAAATAATTAAATAAATAAATGTATTTAAAAAAAAAGAGTCAGATGTGTGGTTGTGCGTGTGCATGTGCGTGTGCATGTGTGTGTGTGTATGTCTCACCACTATAGTAAAAATGAATCCACCACAGAAGAGTGCAACAGGCAGTCCTATAGCCACCTTGATGGTGATAGACATGGGACAGACCCCGCAGTCTGCTGGGCAGTTCAGACATGTCTCCTCCAACTCACACACGTCGTCCCCACACACTGAGACACACGCACACAGGAAGTCAACCTAACAATATAACATGACCCATATACTCTATGACAATGATATATCATGGTTTGAGCACATACAGTACAGTAGCAAGAAAACAGTGCTGTCAACAATGTCTCAGAACAATCAAAGTAATCAGCAACAAATCCTTCACTACAACCTCGTAAAAATTAATTACAGTAATTTCTCTGATTAAGCTGCCGTGAGGGTTTCCACAATATAACAACACTGACCTTGGGCACTGACAACAAGGACCTTGGACTCCAGCGCTGCGTGCATTTGTCCTATCTTGATGTGGGCGATGACGGAGGTTACTCCTACATGTATTAGCACAACCTAAATGGAATGCTACAGCATCAATAACGAAACCAGATTCAAAACATTCACCATTCACCAGTCTGGCAAAGCGAGAACCCCTATTACAAGTTACAGGTTCATGTACTGAAAACATATAATTTACCTTTGAAGTCCAGTATTTCTGGGACATTTTTCCTGCTTTGGACACAGTGTGGGTCACTATCTTCCCATCGTCAGGAATCCAAGGGCCACATATCCCCCCATGCCTCTGTGAAGTGTAATGATTGTACGGGAAATAAACCTGCTGTCTATTTAAGATAAAATGTATACAGTAGCTACATGAGAAAACCTTTTAAAGACAAATTAATTTACACTAATATGCACTATTATTATTATTATTTATTTTATTTATTATTATTATATGCCTATTACACAATTTATATTATTTCCTCATTCTCTGACAGAACTGTTGAGGAAAAGCATGATGTGTGCACACACCACTGGTGAAAGTCAGAAAGCAGAAGTGAAAGGGGTTTACTGGCTGCCACAGTACTGACCATGAGGCCCAGAGGGCAGGAGTGAATGTTGGCATGGTACACACAGCAGTTCAACTCATTGGCACTGTTCCAGTTTGATGGGCACTCGTGGTCATCACAGAAGCTTTTGGCCTCAGACGCATCACTGGACAAGCATGTCAACATTACGTATAGTACACTATGTAACTACAACACATAAATGCACACAAATGAACAAAGATGTTTGCCATCAGTCAGATTTGGCCCTAAGTCATCAATGTGGCATTTGATTATGGTCAGAGGTGTGAAGTCAGAAGTGGAAAACCAGCCACCTGTTCTGCTGCTCCAATCACACAGCCAATCAGGTTAGGACATGATTTTTTTTAAAGCGCAACAGCAACTGAATGTTTGAACGAAACTGGAACACAACTGCAACAGAATGAAGGAATGGTGTGTGGGGACTTTAATGACACAATGTGTCAATACGTAATTCAATGTGTGTGTGCGCTTTCTGATGCTGCATATTCATGGTTTGGTATCCAGAGTTTACAAGCACATACCTGAACTGGAATATCTTGTTCCTGACTGCATACTGGTAAAAGGAATCTGAGGCTGTTACAGTGTAGGTAACATTAAACTCTTCCCCGTTGGTGATTTTCTCTGGAGGACGCTGAACCCATGCCATCTCCAGACCTGCATGCACACACACATACATGCACACACATGCACGCACACACACACACATCCATACACAGCACTCACATATCTGAATCAGCTAGGACATCATATTGCAAACAGAGGTTAAGTTGCTTCCCAATGGGTGTTCAAATCATATTAACAATATTTCATTGTTTAATGTTTCATATTTATACCCACTTTTCTACTACTTTGTAGGCCAACAAATAGCCTTAAATATTGAGCAGGTGTTCAAAATCTTAAAGGACCTATACCTCCACAGCTGATCATGTTGAAGTCATTTGGATTATCAATGGCCCAGCAGTCATACTCTGTGTTATCCAGATCATGCCAGCAGTTCACTCTCTGTAGGAAATAAAGGATAGTTTACTATTTAAAGTATTTCCATAAACACCCAGATGTGTGCATGCCATGCATCTACAGTTAAGGTAGTACATCAATAATATTGTACTGTAATTCCACAGTATATAGAGAGATACATCCTTACAGTTCCATGCACGGCTTGTTAATGTAACCAAAAAAATAAAGCTCACCAAGTCAACAAGTAAAAAAGTAAAAAAGTAAAGTAAAGTAAAGTAAAGTAAAAAAACATTTACATAATTCAAATCAGATTAAACTTACTTCAGAATGGAAACATAGATCCGGTAACAATCTATGTGAAATTACTGCAGGCAAGCAAACCAAGCAACAGCATGCCTTGTCTGCAGCCACACGTGTTTCTGACACCACAACAAAAGCAATGGAGTCCCAGGCGCAATCACAGCATTTAGAAATGTTCAGCGCTATACTGTGTTCATTATAGAAAACGTCAATTTCCATGTAACACTGTATTCGTGTCACAGACTGACTTTACACATTCAATTAATTCCATTACATCAAGCATCCTTCCAAATTATGGTATAAACTTACCAACTTACCAAAAGTAGAGGCAGGTAGAAGAATATTACAGTCCATAGAGCCATAAGGTGCACTGCACTGGTTGTAGTGCTGAACAAAGTGAGTGTCCAAATGTGAGTGTTTTTGGATCTGTGTGTGCACAATAACCCCCTCGTTTGACCGGACCCCATAGTGTGCTTTTATGACTGTCTCTCTCTCTCTCTCTATCTCTCTCTCTCACTCACACACGTTTGTTTGTGTGACCCCTACCATCTCCTCATAATTGTCCAATCAGTAGAAGAGGCTCTTCAATCAGTACTAGAGGATACAGAGGGGACTCTTCCATAAAGTGTTTCAGTTCACCTTGACAAGTCAACCCATAGAACACTAAACCTGTGTGCTTCTTGACATAACACAGGTTATGTCAATAGTTAGTATGGGGTCTTAAAGATATAGTAAGCGATTGTAAGATACACTTTTTGTCATATTCACCAAAAATCTCTCATGGTCTGCAATATTTCTTTTGTGTGTGTGCTGACAAAAATAAGATGGTACTACTTCTACACAGCCCTGGCTCCATATAACACAAAGTGGGGCAGACCGCACACAACAATAGCGTTGCCTTCGCAATGTGTTTCCAAAGTGTGGGGTGGCGCTAATGAGGATGGCGTTGGAGGAAGGTGTTTTTGTTTTCATAAAGTTCAAATATCAAGCTTTTTTCTGTTTCAGTTTTGGCCCATTTCACGGCCAAAACTTTAAAGTAAATTCATTGAAGCTCTCCATTGAAAAAGTATTTAGTCTATAGGCTTAATTCATGTCTCTGAAACTGGCCCTTTAAATTATGTATTAATGGAGATAAATAATGCATACGAATACTACATTTTTAGCTACCATACCAATATTTTTCTTTGGACTACCTTCCTGAAATTTTAAATAACCAAAAAGGCTGTTCCTGACCATGTGTTTTTAATTAGGTTTTTAATCGGGCATAATTACTGAGTATATTGCTAGAACAGTCTACTGTACACGGCTGTCTGTATTATAGCAGTACCCTTTAATGAAAGCATGTAAAACCAGTCCCGACATGTTAACAATGCTGTATTTCCAAGCAGACAATAGGCACTAAACTACATGTCTGAGCTTGAGGCAGGCTTAAAACAGCAACGCAGGTAGTTAGGTTGGAACATATTATAGGCCTATACTGTAGCTAGTAGGTAATTGCAACTCCGTAAGTGATATGAAGAGATATTTTGTTTATTAAAGACCTTAAACCTGCTGTAGGTAGGAATTGAGTGCTATCTAAAAGAGATTAAAAAAACAACCCCCTCCTCCTCTACTCCCTGTTGCTGGAGCTCATTGACCTGCCACTGCGAGGCACAATTGACAAACATGTTGTAGTATGGACTCATTCATTTGACCAGTCAGAAAGTATACACCCAGGATTATTTTCAGGATTATTTTGTGCACTCAAAAATAGCGATTATAATTATATTTTTTTACTTGGTACTATTTTCACAAGTTATAAAACCCACAACATATCAAAAGTATATATTTTTTCCACAACTTTAAGCACATTTTCAATTGATATAATACAAAACTACACAGCAACAGTTCCACCACAGCTATTCAGTATTTCAGAAATATTTTTCTGATTGCTTTGTTATACAGTATAACTGTATAAATACATTTTTTTTGGCATGACCCTGAAATATTTATTCACACATTTGAGTGCAAACACAGTAGTATCAATATATAATGCTGTCCATTATAAGCAAAATTGTATTAAACAATTAGTTGATAGATTTATTTTTCCTTGACTTTCCCTGAATTTCCATAATGGATGGAAAAACAGGCCACCAAAACAATGTGCAAAATGGATATCCAATTACAAACTGATTATATTTAGCATATGTACTAGGCATGTACATATTCTCAAACTGTAATATAATGTCCAGTAATAAAATTATTTGACTGGCAAATAAAATGTCATATTCCGTAATTCGACCAAAACAATTATACAATTCCCTGACATTACATGTCTGAAATAGACTTTATAATTCCATTATATTCCATCAATTTCATGACCAGTTGGAACCCTGATTTCACTCACTGATAGAAATGCCAGGCATTTACCAGTTATAAACAGCACCATTCATATCAAATTAATTACATCATATACAGTATGTTGCAGTGCAAACAAAGAGCTAATGTTAAAATTTTGCTTACTATAATGTTTTTGATTATCTTGGTGAAAGATTTAATCAGATGTAAATTAAAAACGATTTATTTACACTAATTTCTATTATGATATTCTGTCAGAACAAACCATTCACCTTTTAGCTGAAAAATGATTCAGACTGATTTACAGATAACTTCCAATATGCCCAACTGTCAAGTATATTTCTTAATTGACTCCTTGGTGCCCCAAGGTCACCCACGGTCTAAGCTAAATATAGTAAATAAGTGCAACCTCTTGAGAAAATGCAATCTTTAGCACCAGGTCTTCATCTTTGGGAGACTTGTTTTGATCAAATCAATTATGTCAGTTTATCAATAGAAACACCCTGATGAGGTAAAACCCACTTATAATAGTAAAGAAACATTTACTGTATGCCTGGCATCTATTACAGAACATAAAAAAAGAAAGAAATGTTACATATACAGTTTAATCTAAAAAGGGTCTACTAAACTGTGCAGAATCCATAAACAGATCAAAAAAATTATCTAGAAACAGGCTAGAATGTGATTTACACTTTTACGGTGATATCAGTTTACAGCATAAAACTACAGTACCATTGTCATCATTATCACATGCTACAAAAATAAATACTAAAATGTAGTTAAGACCACCACAGACATTAAAGTTGAGTTTCTTTACACACACACAATTTACACAAACTGTAGAAACCACCTTGACTTGATTACGCTTTCCTTTGGAGTGGTTAAACTTGCATACTGTTTACGAGTGTCTTTTGACCCTGTATTGAGTCATCACTTGAGATCTCCAGATTAAAAAAAAAAAAGTTATAGGGCGTGGTGTTCCAGCTGATTTCATACAGTCACGTCTTACAGTATGATCCCTGCAGGTAAGTCATACACGGCCTATTTCCAGTGTGTTGCAACCATTCATTTATGTATTTTATTTTTTAACAGTACCACTCTTAGGTGAGCAGCTCCTACATCACAGCCACAACCACCACTGAGCAAGTGAGAGGATGACAATGCCCTGCAAGAACCAGTTTTCCTTAAGGAAGTGCTTCTTCTGGGGATCAAGTCTATATGCATAGTTGTGTTAATGTGTAATAGAAACCAACAAAAGAGGAATTGTAAATTGACATTACAAGTTTGACTGTAAAACTGGGTTATGTTAATTCCTCCTTCTTAAATTAAAAATACACAACAGGTGGTCCTGGTCGAGTGATGTCATTGAACAAGCATGGTTGCGGATATTTTTCTGTAATAATTTCAGTCACCACACAGTATACATTACTGCAGTTAGTATATTTTTTCTTTGTATTGCTGCCCCATTAGCTAAGCATTACATTAACTAGGATCTTTCATTAGATACATTTTTACAGTACAGTTTCCTCACACGGATGTAAAATGAGTCAAACTAAATTAAGTCCCAGCTTCCTCCCAATTACATTAGGAAAGGTTACAAGCACTAACATTTTGGTGGCATGCATTATTGCATTTTTTTCAGAATAAGCCATTGGAACCTACTGGAACAGGTATACTGGGATGAGATCAGGCCTAAACACTCACATAAAAAGCCCAGTCCTGCTAGAGCCGCTCTTAAAACCACTAAACCATACAGTTACCCCTGAGGACAACCGGTGTGCTGAGATCCACTGAAAGAACAGCGTTTTCCAACTTTTCATCAAGCTGGAGGTCCAGCCAGAAAAGAACACCATCAGTTTTCAATGTCAGCTCTTGAGCACCCTCTTCTCATCACTCTTAGTCTCGTCGGAGGGTGGCAGGCTAGTGCCTATCTCCTGACCAGAACTTAGAGGTCTAGCGTTGGCCCTCAACGACCTCTGACGGCGGGTGCCATTGCAAACGCAGCGGAGAAGGTTCTTGAAGGTTGTCCACATCTCCTCATCCTTGTAGGAGTAGATGCAGGGGTTCATGACTGAGTTAAGGACAGCCAGCAGCAGGAGCCAGCGCTTGAAGGTCATGACATTGCAACTCTTACAGTTGAGCCCATCCAACAGTAGAACCACCAAGCCAGGAGTCCAGCAGATCACAAAGGCACCTAAAGAAGGGAAGATTTCACATGCAGTTAGAAGAATGCTTTGCTTAAAAGGTGGGTAACCGATTGTATGCTAATCCACTTTGCCAAATTCAGTGAATATGTCATCACAGTCTGTTTGCTGTCTGTTCTGTGCAAGAGCTGAATAACTAAAGCTTCAACAGGCCTCAACATACGTCACACGACCTGGAACTTGTGTCGTAGCGATATTCATATTCAAGAGTTGCCATAATGTTATACAATCACATCTACACCAAACAGGTGAAAAGAGCACAGACAAATAGTTCAGTTTCAATGGGGATTTTATAGGATGGGTCTGGGACTAAAGGAAAGTACTAACTGGTCAGCTGCCTTTGTCTGTGAGCCAAGTATTGCTTCAAAACAAGACAACATGACATCTACTACACAGCATATTTCCCTTTTTATATAAACATTTTCCCTCTCTATCATACAAAAAAAGATTCAAATGGGGTTTCACCATCAGTTTATGATGCATGTCCACCATTTAAAATGCTAATTTTGTGCCCTGTAATTTATTACAGAAAAAAAACAAAAAAAAAAAACATCTGTCTCTTGGAGGCAAGCATGTTTCTAGGCAAGCACATGTGGCTCTTTGGTTAGGCAGTAAGCGACTATTCAACAAGACATTTTGTGATGGAGTCTTGAACTATAATCTAACAAAGATTATGCATATCTCGGTACATTAAAATACATCAGGATAGCCAAGCCTTTACATGGTTTGTCGCCATGTTAAGAATTATTTATCCATTTATAAATGAAAAGGCAGGCTGAAAGTTTTATTCAAATGAAACAAAAAATAGGTTAGACATTTGTGTAACCATTTCATTTGATTACTTCACGCAATAGGCCTGCACTGTGCTCCAAAAAATGTAGTAATTAAGTTTTTCCTTTTCCATTTACATGCAAACTTTGCTGTTGTATGCACTGGTGCTACGATCATACAATTTCAAACATTTCCACACTATCAATAAGTAAAATGGATCAATAGGTAAATAGTATAAATGCATATTTCACTAAGCTTAATATAGCCCAATAAATGTACTGGATGTATCACAATCAGCTGGAAATCTGAGATGGACACCAGCGCAAAGCATTACCCTCACGAAAAAGGGACCATGGGTCATCTGAGAGCAATTGTACACTTTTTAAAAAATTAAAAAAAACTCAAATATAACCCCTGTTGTGGGGGGGGGGGGGGGTGTTCTTCAGTGA
>JAODUK010002026.1:0-12391 GCA_027564635.1 Typhlichthys eigenmanni
ACCAGCACTAACCAGTATGAACCAGCCTGGACCAGCACTAACCAGTATGAACCAGCCTGGACCAGCATGGAATTCATACTGGTTTATGCTGGATTTTTTTTAGCAGGGTAGCTTACTGCTTAAAGGTTTTCTGCCATAGGCATTGCATATGATTTTTAATAACATTTTAAAATGTATACAATTTAGAATTAAATTATAGACAAACATTTGAATGCATGAAAATGAGATCAAGCACCCCCATCCCTGGTTGGGAATCACTGATATAGCGTGACGTTTATCATGCAGGTCTATGGGGTGTGAAGGCAGTAGTTCTCAGTAGGCTTGACCTATGACCCTTATCAGGAAGTGGTGGCAGTCCCATGCCATGTGATACCAGAATCTGGAGGAGCTTAACGTTAAGGGGTTGCCGTTAGACTGGTCGCCATTGGAGACGAGGTCACATGTTGCCATTAGACCGGTCGCCATTGGAGAAAAGGTCACATGTTGCCGTTAGACCAGTCGCCATTGGAGACGAGGTCACATGTTGCCGTTAGACGTTTTCCATAGAGAGCCTAAGTCACTTCCGCTTTAGGGGACCTTAGTTCGTAAAAAGTATGTCTGGTACTCAACAACAAGAATCCCAATGTTTTGTCTATTTAAAAGAAAGATGTTCGAGTTAAGAAAGTCTCAGTTTGTCATACATTTGTCGAAGTATAAGACTGTGAAAATACATAATTAGTAAGACTCCAACCCATAAGTTGCGTTAGCAATGTCACAATGCCACAACCGACAAGCCAAAGAGACGTATATGGTGCGAGAAGGAAGCTGTAGTTTACTGAGCGGTTACACACAAAACATGACTTTATAGGTTGACAACACACTGTTCTTGACTTGAACATCATATACTATGTTTATGTACTTCGTGTCACAATTCAAACGGGATCAGACAAGGATTTGATTCTCTCCATTGACTACCACACATATTTTGTGACTTTGGCTCTCTAATGGAAGCAGGGCAGCAGTATGTTACAGCAGCAGACTAAACAGGGATGGCGTAGGTGGAATGCTAAATAACTCAACTGTAACACTAGTCACGGGGTCAGAGGTCACAGGGGTCAGGGAGTCACAGCCGAGCTGCTAGGCACAGCAGGGGTCACTTACCCAGCGGCGGGGGAGTGCGCGGGGCGTCCTCCACGGGAGCCCCAGAGTTACCGGGGTCGGGCCCGGCAAGGGCCTGTAGCGGGGCGGGGCTTTCGGCTAGCGGCCCTGCACAGCAAAAACAGCTGGAGCAGCATGCTACGGGCAGTAGCCTGGCCACACAGCTGCACACAGCTGGCCTGATGAACAGCTGTTCTGGACAGCTTCCGCCCAGAGACCCAGAGACAGCCTCCATATTGCTACAGGGAGAGAATGCATCTCCCTCTCATTTGATTGGTTAATTTGGCTGGTGCGTATTTTAGTCACAGTGAAGAGCCATTACTCCAGGACGCGTGCAGTCACACGTGTGGATCCATGGAGACAAGCTAATCCAGCTGCTGCTGGTCGAGCAAGGAGGGCCCGTGGGGCTGGAGCAGGTGTACAGGGGTGGGGCTCGGCCATGTTTCAGGCAGAGTCATGGAGAAGAGTGAGTTGCGTCAACGGAAGTTCGACATTTTCAACCAGCACATGGTTCATGGTCACATGGTTCATGGAGACACAAAACAGTTCCAGGAAGTGCTTGGTGGGGAATTTTAATCGATAAATACAGATGGATAACTGTAATTTCTGATAATTCGTAGGCAATAAATGCATGGATTTACATTTACAATATAATTTCTTGGGTACTTTCAGTATTTGCGGCTAACTTGCGGGAATTGTTTTGAGGTTTCATGATCCACCATTGCTGTGAGTAGACTCTCTTCTGTGTGGCTCTGGTTTCAAGTTTGTGAAATGCTTAAAGAGTCTGAAACCTGCTACGCACAGAGAACCTGGAGTAGGAGAGGCCGACTCCTGATGTCAACACGCAGCAACGCCCCCGCTAAAAAATCGAGCACTGCTGGTCGCCAGCTTAAGGTATGTTTTGCTGGTGTACCAGCATCCCATGCTGTTTGCTGGTTCGCTGGTATACCAGCTAGACCAGCACTACCCCAGCACTAACCAGTATGAACCAGTCTGGACTACATGCTGGTTTATGCTGGATTTTTTAGCAGGGGCAGCCTCATGCCGGTTACATACTGGATGGGTATTTTCCCTACACTGCGTAGTTTTTACGCAACCACAATGCAACATTCTACGTGACAACTCCTTCTGATTACAGTAGGTATCCATGGTGATGCTAGCAGGACCCATTGCCGGTCCTAGTAAGCTAACGTAATGAAACCTAAATGAAACACTGAGACACTGCTCAAGGGGAAATGTTGTTATTAATATAGTAGGAGTCCAAGTTTTGACAATAAAATGAGCCACATTTATATATTGGGTAAAGAAATTCCTGTTAAACGGTACGCAACTACGCATCCAGTATGCAAGGGGCGCCTCCCGCAATATACTTGCTTTTAATTCCGCGTACGCAAGATGGCTACCAGGAGAATTGGGCACGTATCCTGTGTAGTTTGTGCATGTCCTCAGAAATTAACGTTACTTGTACGCATGATGCGATACAGCACATGAACATAGGGGGCAGTATAACAGGATCAGTCAGATCAACAGCAGCGTCTAAGCAAAGAACAACAATGGCCGAAAGTTTCAAAGACACGTTTGTAGAGCCTGTTTTTAATTACCTAACATCTATATGGTGTCTCCATGCCGCTCCACATTTTGACATGTTGGTTATTGTTGTAGAAATTCGAAGGTAGTCAAGGAAAATATTCTTGGCCCTGATCAAGGTACACAGGCGCGATGCAACCGCTTGTCTACGTGTACGCGTTGCACAAAAGCAAGTATAGAGATGCCTTTAGCCGCAGCACCTAGCAACAAGCGTAGAGCAACACAGCCTCATGTGTTAGCGTTAGCCACAGCGCTTAGCAACAAGCATACAGCAACACAGCCTCATGCGTCAGCGCTAGGCTAGCCGCTGAGCCTAGCAACAAGCTTACAGCTGCTAGCATGCCCGTGTGTCTGGCCTGACCTGCTGCTCTACTGCGTGTGTGTGTGGTGCACACATACCTACGCCAGACACATGCACAAGCCTTCCGCGGTCAGTATTGGCCTGTGATGCCACGCGCAGACACACACACACACACACACACACACACATAGGTGAGGTGAGCTCAATGTGCATAGCATCCTCTAGGGGGCGTGAGGGACGGGGGTGGAGGATTGGGGGAAGAGTGAGGCCAGAGAGAGAGTGGCTAGGGGGCGGGGCTACCAACCTGGGGGCGGAGATATCTCCAAGGATATTTCTGGTAGGGGCGGGACAACGCTTTCTGAACATGACAAATACAGTGATGTAGTTGGTGGCTGAATATAGTACGGCTCAGACACACAGACAGACAGAAACACACACACGTGCACACACACACAGAAACAGCCTCTTACTGTATATATACACATTACAATAGCTTACTGTATATATACACATCACAGCATCTTACTGTATATATACACATTACAGCCTCTTACTGTATATGTACACATCACAGCATCTTACTGTATGTATACACATTACAGCCTCTTACTGTATATGTACACATTACAATAGCTTACTGTATATATACACATCACAGCATCTTACTGTAGGTACACATTACAGCCTCTTACTGTATATGCACACATTACAGCATCTTACTGTATATATACACATTACAATAGCTTACTGTATATATACACATCACAGCATCTTACTGTATATGTACACATTACAACCTCTTACAATATATATACACATTACAGCCTCTTACTGTATATACACATTACAATATCTTACTGTATATATACACATTACAGCCTCTTACTATATATGTACACATTACAGCCTCTTACTATATATGCACATTACAGCCTCTTACTGTATATACACATTACAATATCTTACTGTATATATACACATCACAGCCTCTTACTGTATATATACACATTGCAGCCTCTTACTGTATATGTACACATTACAGCCTCTTACTGTATATATACACATTACAAGCGTCACTAGCGTAGACGTCTGCTTGCATCTAAAATCATCTTCATTGACTCATATGTTAAAATAACAGCAGAAAGCTTATCTCTCTAGTTTGACGACAACAACAAAGTCTGCTCATCCTAGCTAATCCCCACACCTCAGCAGAGCTCACCTAAATGCCGTTGTGTCGCCCATACGCCACCCAGTGGTCAAAGCAAATATTATACTAGAAAACAAGACCATGCATAATGGCAGTCTCTTACTGTACATTCACACTTACAGTCTGAGGTGTAACACTGTCATACCCACACAAACTGTCGTTTATTTTCCCATAACCCCCCTCTGTTTCCCAACACCACATCCGCAACACCACGACGATACCAATCATGACAGGACATGGCTCACCTTCTGGCTGGCCGTTGGACGTGGACTCTAGAGGAACAGAACAGACAGACAGAATAGTGAATATACGGTGGTTGGGTGTTACTATATGTGACGTCACACAGCGTCGGACCTCGGTCCTTCAGCCTGAGAACTAGTCACTGAGTCGTGTCTGAACACAGACAGAGCCTCGTCCAGTCAGTAGCAAGTGTAGCTTTAATGCACGCATGTTTACGACTGCAGCAGGGCCGCCCGCAGACCCTTTTCTCATTGGACAGGAGCCTTCACACACATCGCTACCTGTTGGTCCAGGTCTGGCCGTTTGTTACCACGGAAACATAAACCACATCCCTTTTCCCCTCATCTGGATAGTGCTATGATGTCCTGCTGCTGGTTTAGACGTGAGGGTGCGTCTTCCTGTGTCTCTGACACTAGAGACAACCTACTTCCTGTGTCTCTGACACTAGAGACAATATACAATATACTTCCTGTGTCTCTGACACGAGAGACAACCTACTTCCTGTGTCTCTGACACTAGAGACAATATACAATATACGTCCTGTGTCTCTGACACTAGAGACATTATACTTCCTGTGTCTCTGACACTAGAGACAATATACTTCCTGTGTCTTTGACACTAGAGACAATATACTTCCTGTGTCTCTGACACTAGAGACAACCTACTTCCTGTCTACAGCTGTCAGCATTGGCTTGTGTACTCCCAACTGGAAAAAGAAGATACGAAAGCTAGTTTTCCCTCGTCTGAGTGCAGGCTGAGGTCACTCTGCATTGGTAGGAAGTGTGAAGCAGTGTGAGATGGGCCGGGGATTAGGGACAGGACCGCTCCTGGGGATGCCAGCCCCCACCCACCTCACCATGACCCCTCCCGGGGACATTCCTTGTCAGAATTAGACTATTAGCTAGTGTCCCCGTGTCCACCCGGTCACATCCCCCCCAAGCCTCCGCTCTGTCACATCGCCCTGGCGACTCGGAGGGAGGAAAGACGTATTGTTTTACCTCTGTGCCCCCCCAAGGAGGGGCTCATCCAGGCTCCAGTGTGTGCCCCCCCCCCCATCCTCCACAGAACCTGGTCCAATATAGACCCCCCCCCCCCTTTTCCTCCATGCATTGTCTCTCCTGCAACACCATGAGCTCCTCTACGGATGTCAGCCTATCGTCATGGAGATGCACTGCATTGTACCCTAGGAACGTTAGCCTGTCAATCAACAGGTGTTTGGCTGTAGGGCTGGTGTGCATGTATACAGTATTTATGCATATGCACCTGTATACATGCAGTACTCTGTATATGGGACTGCAGATGGAAATTAGCTGTTAGCTAAATCTGGTACAACACATCTTTCCTCTTATGACGTTAATGTATATTGTAATGTATCTCTGATACAAATACATTCATTAATAAATACACATACAGATATTGGGTTGATAAATACTAGGGATGGCACGGATACGATACTGAGATCGGAAACCGGTCCGATATTGACTTAAAGAGCTGGATCGGTATTGGTGACAATTGGACAGTTATAGCCGATCCATGGGGCTGATCCAATTAAATAAAGTCAAGCATCAGCCATGTCTAACCTGGCCACACAGCATTAGGTTTCTAAAATGCATTTAAAATAGAGATTGTCATTTACTTTGCAACTTAACTTGAAACTTAATTTAATACTGGAATCAGATCGTTACTCAGTATCGGCTGATACCCAAAGTGCCGGTATCTGTATAGGGACTGAAAAAACTGGGTCGTGCCATCACTAATAAAGACTTGACTGTGACGTCACTGTGACATCATACTGTGACACCAAGCCCCGCCCAGGCAGGTGAGTGACGCGCTGCTGTAAGGAGCAGCGACCAGCAAAACCTCAATAAACCTTTATGGGCCTATATTCTAAATGTTAAGACACACACGCATGTATGCACACGTACATGCACACACACACACACTCACTCACACTCAGTGTGATGTCATCCTATCTCTACACACACACACATATACACATGCACACACACACAAATCGCAACGCTCAATCTCCATCAGTTACTGTTGAAATGGGTCATCTCATTGACCTACTTATAAACCTCATAAAAAATCCAGATTTTTTTTTTATTCTTCCTCAAGTGACATTATATTAATATTTTAGATTTGGCAACAGCTGAGAGACACCAGCAGGACAGCAGGACACCAGAGGCCAAAATCCTCAAGCGTGTGGGAACATCAGGTTGAAAGCAGGGATGATAAGTTTCCTGGAATTACTTTTAAACTGTAAACTTTTAAACTTACACATATACATACATTTAGCCTCGCGAGATCAGGATTGTCTCGCTTCAGTTTAATAATTTCCCCTTGAGAATTAGTCTGGAAAGCCTATGGAATAATTTTGAATGTGTCCGAGTAGCAAGTGAACTAACCAATCAGCGTTGTGTACCTGCCATTCACAAGCAGTTTCAGTGTACGGCTGTATGACTTGTGACAACAATTCCTCTGGGATGTCAGGTTAACATACATTTGAAATAAATATTAATAAAATATTAAATGTAAACATTTCATGTGTGTGCACACGTGTTCTGCTATTCCACCCTCAATTATCTATCAATTGTCATGTAAGTTGTGCAGCGTGGTTGTATGTAGATATTTGGACCACAGCAGCAGCAGCAGCAGCAGCAGCAGCTGTAGAGAAGCAGCTCATTTTGATTTGCACCACCCTATACAGTACGTTAGCCAGACATGTTAAGGTGTTCCAAAAAAAATCAAGCCTCACTTAATAACCACACCTGGTCATGCACCCATGCCTGGCCCCAAAACCACATCAAAACAACCATCTGATGGACAGATAACAGTGCTAACAGCTGCTGGGAACCTTCTTTATGTGAAAATGGCTGGCGGACACAACTGGTTGTTATATTCTACGATAACACTGGACAAGATTTATCATAAGCCTTGCTGCTGCAAATGGATGTTTCTTTTATATTATGATGCCTGACCACCATTGGATGTGTTGTCCTGCTGTCACACACGTGTACATGTTCCACTGAGGAAGACATAACAAGCTATGGTCTGCATCAATAATATTCCATACTCTCATCGACACAATGCAAGAGAAGTGGTCTCCTCATACGTGTAACCGCTACTCTACAGAATAAGTTCATCATAGGACTGCACACTAAACCTAGCCTGGTGTATAGCCAGACACAACAGTAAGCTGACTCAGTGACTGTGAATAGGGTCTGGACACGTTCACTTGGTCATAGCTTACAGTCTTTGCATTATAAACGTAGGCCGTAGTTGCAGCAGCCTTGCTAGGCTAGGCTAATCAGCATTGCTACGACTGTTTGTATCGCTTCGTCTAGCTCTACCATCGCCGCCATTGTTGAAGCTTGTACCTAGTTTATTTTTTTTGCTTTATTACATTTCCAAGTAATACAACAATAGCACAAAACATTACAATCAAGTTTGCTTGTACCTAGTTACTCTAACTAGGCTGGACAAAACAGCATAGTAGGCTACTCTAGCTGTTTGTGGATGACAGGCAAAAGGGGCGTAGCTCCAATCAATCCAATCTGGTTCACACCAGATATAATGGCGTGAACCAAGGGGAATCTTTCAAACCAAAACATTGGACAGCAAGGGAAATTGCAGACACATTTGCAGACTAAGGGTTGTAAGACAACTCACTGAAACTAAACACTTGGCCATTTGCAGTTAGGAGGCCCGCCAGGTTACACAGGAACTTACTCTAACAGCTCTCCCTCTTAACATTTAAATAGAGCAGTGACAACCTCTAGCCAAGGACAAGTCCCAAATCTAAATGTGAAACATTAATTATCCTCCATGGAGCAGGGGGCACACCAGACCACATCAGATCCCCAAAACGATGGCAAGGTGCCATTGTCACAGGGACCCTCTGGCCACTTTACAAACAACTCAGTCAAGTAAACCCATTCGCTTACTGTACCTCAATTAATTTAAATGGGAGAAGCCAGCCCTAAGGATAAACCTATAAGAAATGTTTTTAAAAATCCAATAGACCAATTCTGCAAAAAGAAAACATTGCATTTGGGTAACCTACTATATGACCATGATCCACAAGATGGCTGTTTGTTTTGCCATGCTGAATGCATTGTACATTCATTCAGTAATGCAGAGCCCTCCTTCGTCTCTTATCTTAGTTTTTATAAGCTCCACCCAGAGCCCCGCCCAAAAAGAGCAATTTCAGACACATAGCGAGAAGTGTACTGAATGTCTACAGGGTAATTTATACAGTACCAATGATATATTGGGAACTTAAGTTGTCTGCTTACCTCTTTATGCCTTCCTCCTGTCTTCTCTTCTTGTCGTTTTTTTCCTGCAGATAGATCCTGTTTCTCTCATTCCTGGCGTGGTCCAGGCTCTGTGACACTAGGTCGCTGAAGGCTCTCAGCCCGTTCTCCTCAACATACTGGAAAAAACGTAGAGTTTCCTCCTCTTTGGAGCTCATCATATTTCAGGTTCCACCACAGCGTTCTGGTTGAGAGACAGGCAACAGTTAGTGCTGCTACTGTTGAAGAAAGCATTGCACTGTAAATACGGACCTTGTTTATGCTTTATTCAATCAAATATTCATTGTCAAGTTCGGCTTTTGTCTGAGCAATGTTGCATCAGCTCAATAATAATGGCACGTTGTGTTCCTGCTGTCCAGACTTCTATTGTGTTGCTGTGGGATGGTACAGAATGGTGGTCTATAGAGAGTACTGACGGTGAGGCTTGCATCATCCTTCTGACCACAAGGGTATTCATTAGCCCTGCAGCATGTTAGTGCTCCCCATCCTGCCCACAAACACACACACACACACACACACGAGCGCACACGCACACACGTGCACACACACACACACACACACACACACACACACACACACACACACACACATCTTTATCTCTCTCAACACATCACATTCAGTCATAGTCGCAAAAACAAAAAAAAAGCACACTGAGTCAAGACAGACTCAATTAAGATTATCTACTGATCCATGAGTAGAAATGATGGCATTGGGAGCTATACTGGTGTGTCCTGGTGGAGATAAAGATGGTGTCATTGTAATGGGGTCATGGTTTTTCCCAGCATGAGCCTCGCAGAGTGATAGGCCAGTATGGATTCAATGTCTTCTATTACACATCATGGGTCAATAGATGGTGTTTAACTCGTGCATTTAAACTCCAGCTGCAGCATTTCCGGTGGGTATAAACCTAGTAGTGTGGGATGGAAATGAAATTGCCCACTACTCCAGTGCTGTTGGAATGTAATTTGTCTGTCAGACCAGTGGGTGTAATGTGCTCAAAGATGGAATAAACTGAACTTAATGGACTGAGCTGCGTGGCTTACGGATGCGGGAAGTAGATATTATGGTGGAACAGTAGATTTATATGAAACCTCACGCTTCTCCACCTGTGATTCTGTAAAAGCAGCTTCCATGCAGCTGCCACACACATGGAGCGTCCTCCATGAAACAGGCTGCTGCAATGCTCCTTTGATTCCCTCCAGTTGAACCATAGAGAGGTAAAAATAGCGTTGTTTGCAGCAGCAACAGTACTTCCCGCAGAGTAAGGCAGCTAACGATGTGACTTCCTGACAATGTACACGCACGGTATTGTGCATACGGAACCGTGCAAGTGCAACAACCTGCACAGTGCGTGTGTCTGGAGAGGAAAGGCCGCGCATGCTTTTATGTAGGTCAGTGGTTTCAGATCGGCCTAAGATGTATGGATGTATGTGTTTGCGTGCGTGTGCGTGGGCAAAAGGAGACAATAGCAGTATAGAGCCAGCAGACGGATGGACAAACAATGGCGTGGCCAACCATCGTCTGTCTGACGGACCTCACTATTCTCCTGTCTGTGACCATCTAAGGAAAACACTGGCGGGCTAGGGCAGAGGGTTTCTCTGCCCGGGTTTCCGCGGGCATGAGAGGGCTTCTCTTAGGGCCGTCGAGGGGGGGGGGGAGCGATAAGCATTCAACATTTACGTTTTCACCATTTATTTTATTATACAGCAGATTTGGGGAGAGGAGGTGAGGTGCGAAGGACGCACATGTAAGCTAAAGGCTCCATGGTTCAAACGGTGTTTGAGTTGAGTTAAGGCCGTCTGCCTAATCCCTTTAAGCCGGCAGGCGAGCTCTGCGCTGGAATCGGCTTGTTTATCTCTCGGTTTTGTTTATTTATTAATGTAGCTTTTGCTCGCTGGTTTTCCCTCCTAAAAGTGTCTCATGTTGAACAGCAGTATGCATGATCAACCGTAGAAACACTGACACGCATCTTGCCTGCGCAACAGTGTTCATCATGTGCGTACCATGAGTTTTATCCTTATTTACAGTGTACAGTATGTGTCTGCATTTCATCAGCCTGGCCATCACGGTGTTTAACCCTCCTCCCAACCCCCCCTCCCCTTTCATTGAATGTTTTCCTCCTGTCCCTCCATAGCTGACACTGGCTGCGACAGTTGGGACACCGAGATGCACGTCGCTCAAAAAAAGGAAATGGAAGTGGCACGTCGTCCCTGTTTCCAGGCAACGGTGTCACGGCGGAAGGGCAGTGTGGATATTCTAGTGACACCGTGTCAGAAAGATTGCAAGGCCAGCGGTGTGACGGTGGCACACGTACACACACACGCACACACACACGCAGTGATGCTCGCGCACACACAACACTGTGACACAGGTCAAACATCAACGGTTCCTCTCTAAAACAGTCATTAAAAGCATATTAAATGGTGTTGCCCACATGTGTGGCTACACACCATATATTTGCATGCATGGACATGCCTAGAGTGTGGTCCTGTATGGGCATGCCTGCCTCCCTGTGTGTGTGTGTGTGTGTGTGTGTGTGTGTGTGTGTGCGTGTGTGTGCGTGTGTGTGTGTGTGTAGGGAGAGGGTTTGTTGTGCTATATACTCACATAGGGGCTGCATCCCTGCTGGCTTTCCCAGGTGCGTCCACGTCTTGTGGGTGAACTCGGACGTATCCTAAGTATTTCACTTAGCTCCACAACAACATCCATGCATTGTACGGTCCAGCAGCTCGCTACAAGGAGCCCCTATCACCTGGGGGTTAGTAGCCGGCAATAAAGGCTCCCCCGGGGAAAGCAGGACTGCTGGATGTCCAGCCCAGGTGCTCCCTCCCCTGGGTGGTAGGCGCGAGGGGGGGAAGGGAGGGAAAAGAAAAACAAAACAAAACAAGAAAGTGAGCCCCTCTAGTCCAGATGGCGCTCAGCTCAGCTCAGCTCCGAGGCAGATGCCAGCATCACCGCTCCACACATCTGCCCATGCTAAAGAGACAGCGGGCGAAGGCTTCACCTGACGCCGGCTGGCTGACGAGCGGCGCGATGCTCGCGTCCAAGTCCGCTTGGCTCGCAGGTTGTTGCAGAACGTGAACGTTAAGCTACTTCGTCCTCCAACCCCCCCCACCCCCCCACTCACACACACTCACACACACACACACACACACACACACCTCCCCCCCCCCTCACTCCCTCCCTCCCCCCCGCGCTGCTGTTGCTGCTATGCCGGCCGGCTAGCGTAGCAGCAGCTACAGTCCTCGTCCACACTGCGCGAAGATGGAGGGGGATCAGAGAGCGGTGACATGTGTGATCAGATCTAGTGTCTCTCTACCTCTCTCTCTCTCTCTCTCTCTCTCTCTCTCTCTCTCTCTCTCTCTCTCTCTCTCTCTCTGGCGACCACAGTGGCAGGGCCGCGTGGCCCGACAGCACGGAGACGAAGACTCAGAAGGAGAAGAGACGAGGCTCGCCAAGTACAAATCACAACAGACACAAACACGCCCACTGCCTACCAGAGCCACCTTCCTCCCGGCGAATCTCCAGCTCAATCACTGTACAACCCCCCTCTCTCCTCTCTCTCTCCCCCTCTCTCCTCCTCTCTCTCTCTCTCTCTCTCTC
>JAODUK010002027.1:0-12390 GCA_027564635.1 Typhlichthys eigenmanni
GTCGATCATGTTCATTTAATCGTGAGAAGCCAAAATCGTAATCGCGATCGATATTCGATTAATTGTGCAGCCCTAGTAGATATTAATAAAAACCTATGTGGCTCTAAGATTTATGAACCAGTGTTCTAAATGATGTGTCTGTACCTCATTTAAAGGCCAAGTAAAGTGACTACACTGGTTAAACATCTACTATACATAGCGTTAGTTCTGCATGCATTCTTTCTCGTAGAAATATAACTAGTTTGACCAGTGTATTTCCAAATGTAGATATCCCCTTATACAATGTAATTCATGATAGATTAATTACATGAATGAATAGCATGACGATTCATGCTGAAAGA
This sequence comes from Typhlichthys eigenmanni, assembly GCA_027564635.1. Lineage (NCBI taxonomy): Eukaryota > Metazoa > Chordata > Actinopteri > Percopsiformes > Amblyopsidae > Typhlichthys > Typhlichthys eigenmanni. The sequence continues at coordinate 342 of JAODUK010002027.1, forward strand.
CCAATAATTTCCCTGTATTTGCATTTTGTTCATTTATGTTAATGGACATTTCTTCAAAATGACCAGTTTCTGGTGTGCCAAGCTGTTTCTCTTGTGCATCTGGGTTGTGTTCCTGTCATATAGAAACAAATGTAATTTCTGAGTACCAACCTTTTATAACATTCCATATCTGATTTCTTGTAAAACCGTTTTTTTCCTTTTTCTCCCTGGGTAACAGCTTGAGACACTAATCTGATCACATTTCAAAACACTCACAAGTTTCAACATGTAGGTCAACACAATCTATCAGATCATTCACTTTGTTTTTAGACACCCACGCCATTTTCCTGTATCACATTGTTAACCACGAGCAATTGGTTGTTACCAAACTCCCACTAATATTTCCTTTTTCGGAAATGCACCAAATTCTATCGCAGTGGGTTTTTAAGGGTTTAAATTCTTAAGGTTTTAACATTTCTAAGCATTAACCTTAACCAATTGTGTGGTTGCACTGACACAAGCCAACTGCTGGCCTTTTAAACCTTATTTCGATGGAAAAGTCACCAAACGTTTTAAGCAGTTATTTTTTCTTCCAGATTTGATTTGCGATTGTATACATGCGGTTTTTATGACCCGGTGACCATTGAAAGTGCAGTTATGGCTCTCATGGCACTCATTTCAATACAGTATTCCTAATAACTGCCAGGAGGCATTTCAAGAACTCAGAGGGGCAGGGTCTGACTCTAGGCTTGAAGCAGCCGTGTCTTGTTGGGACGGGTGGTACTGCAGCCGGAGGAACCAACTGCAATGCACACGCCATTCATAAATTTGTTATTGGTTTTACTACGCCGTAAAAAAAAAATTCTTCCACGTGCCACTTTTGGCTCATATGGTGCTTCAGAAAATTCTATTGCTTTTATATAATTGTGTGTGCATGCACATGTGTTCAGCACCCAGACATGTATGGGCGTGGGGTGCTGAAACAGCCCCAGGAGAAGCTGTTTGGCATCACCGTGGACCTGTGGAGCATCGGCGTGACCTTCTACCACGTGGCTACTGGCAGCCTGCCCTTCGTTCCATATGGAGGCCCTCGCAAGAACAAGGTCGTCATGTGAGTCTGCTGTAGCTAGCTAGTCAGCACTAGCACAAAGTGTAGCTATAGGTTGACCATATTGTCATCTTTTTCCCATTATATTTTAGACGTTAGAAATGTGTCCGACCGGGATTTTCTAAATTGAATTGAATTAAAACTGGGGTTTGGCTTTTGCTTTCATTGTAAGTGTGTGTTATATTGTTTTGCTAGCAAGCGTTAGCGCTAGCACAAAGTGTCCATAGCGCATGTCTGCTAGCAGACGTCAGCACTGGCACAAAGTGTCCATAGGGCACATCCGCTAGCAAGCATCAGCGCTAGCACAAAGTGTCCATAGCGCACGTCCGCTAGCAAGCGTCAGCGCTAGCACAAAGTGTCCATAGCGCACGTCCGCTAGCAAGCGTCGGCGCTAGCACGAAGTGTCCATAGCGCATGTCCGCTAGCAAGCGTCGGCGCTAGCACAAAGTGTCCATAGCGCACGTCCGCTAGCAAGCGTCGGCGCTAGCACGAAGTGTAGTGTAGCGAAGGCTGACCATACATCCTCTCTATCCCTGGACAAAAATTTTACTGCCTGTACCTGATTCCAAAATATACCTTTAAACCAGCCTGTTTAGTTGTGCATTTGGGTCTAACCCTTCCTGCTCAGCCAAAATAAAGAAAAAGTTGCATTTATATTCACTGAAAGTGACCGTGCAATACAAACCTTTTGCTAAACAGCCTAACGGTTGTTATAATAACTGCGTAATAACGAGTGTTTGTTGTCTAGGCACAAGATAACGACAGAGAAGCCAGATGGAGCGATATCTGGCATACAGAAGGTTGAAAATGGACCAATTGAGTGGAGCCGCCACCTCCCCCGTACTTGCCTGCTCTCCCAGTAGGTGTATGTGTGCATGTGGACATTTACAGGGACTGGACAGTTCAATGGTCAATTGAGCTGTCGCTAAGTCCCACCCCCTTTTCACCTGTCCACCAATAACAGTTGAGCTTTTTTTTTTTTTTTTTTTTAATCCGACAAATTTATCAGCTGTCTGTTTTCCTCTTAATAGCTTAGGGGTGGGGCTTAGCGATAGGTCAATTGTACAAATGTCAGTTGAAAGCCTTGTTATTAAGGGCCTTTGTCCACTAAACGCGTTTTTCACGGCGAGCTTCCAGCTAGCTTCTCTCCAGCGCTTGTTGCTAGGCTACAAAAAAACTACATAGGTGCTCTCGCCGCTAAAAATGCTTTTGGTGGAGACAGGACCTAAAGGTACAGTACCCTCCACCGTTTCATTATCCCAGCCCCCAGATCCCCAACTTTCCACCTCATGTAAACTAGACATATGTTTTATGACACATACATGCAAATGCACATGTGGCCTGTGGTATGGGGAGGGGTAGAGAGGTGGAGCATGCGCTCTCCAAACTTCACACAAAGCCATTAACATTGGTCTGTACCACAAGGGCAACTGAGGAGTCCGGACACAAATCAGGAACTGTATTTTAAAAGGTATAGTTAGTCATTGTCCAGAATGCTTGCTGAATTCAATCTCTAATCAAAACGAAAACATCTCTCCCAATGCCATATTAGTGCTCCCTCAGAAGCTCCGCCCACACATTGTAAATGCAGTGCCAAGGCTAGGATATTGTTGTTTATGTTCCTATTTACAGAGCCAGGGCTGTGTAAAAGTACCGGGTTCTTTTTTCAACACGCACCCAGAACTGTAAGCTAGCGAGCCGCGAGAAAGTATTTGGTGAATTTGACAAAAAGTGTATTAGCTTACATTTGGCTTCCTATACCTTTTACAGTCCAGAATAGGTAATAATTACAAGAAACCCAGTTTTAATGGCAGGGTCAGTCATTCTCGAACACTTGCTAACTTGAAGCTCAAATCAAAATCCTCTCCGTAGCACCACCCCACACATTGAAATGCATTGTGAACCAAAGCGGCCATGTTGACGCGAGCGGTGTTCACCACTTTGTTTATGTTGCTATTTACGGAGCCAGGGCTGTGATTTCTTCTTTCAGCACGCACAGCGAATGAGGATAAGAACAAGAAGCGTATGTACGTTTCTCCACTGCAGGAGCCCGGGGATGGCACTTTCTTAGTTGGTGTATATGAGCAGATGGACTCACTCTGCTCTTTGTCTCATGTGTGCTCACCGCAGGGGTCTGCAGGCACTGCTGGTCCCGGTAGTGGCCGGGATCCTGCAGTCAGACCAGACGAAGTGCTGGACGTTTGACCACTTCTTCAAGGCCATGACGGACCTGCTGAATCGGGAGTGCGTTCACCTCTTCTCGGTGCAGCAGGCCACCGCACACTGCATCTACATACAGCAGCACAACACGTGGGTCACGCACACGCACGCACGCACGCACGCGCACGCACGAACGCATGCTCAAGCCTTGTCTTCATCCGCCATCTTTGTCTTCTGGAGAAGCTTTCCATAGTGTGCAGTCAATCACAAACGGCGGATCTGTCCTCCAATAGCATTCGGCACATTCACAAACCCACCATGTAAAAACTAGAACGCAAAAACCGAACCTGAAGCACAGAACACAGCCGCCGGTAATCCACTTTGCACGTGGAGACAACTACAAGTTGAGAGTGGTGTAAAGAGCATTAGAGGAGGGAAAAGACAATTTACGTGTATCATAATGTCATGCTGTGCGAAAAGTTAATTTAATACATATTTTTAAGGAGCCAGCCCTCATGTGGCCATTCAGGGAACTGCAGATGTTGGATTAATTTCTCTTTCTTCCCAACTATTATTATACAATTTTTCCAGGATATCAATGTTTTTTGAGGAGGTGGCGTGCCAGACAGGCGTGGAGGTGCCCAAGCAGCGCCTCCTCTACCTGGGTCATGACCTCCCTCTGGAGGGCAGCATGAAGGTGATCAACCTCCCCGTCACCTCCCCCTCCAAGCCCATCATGCTGCTTGGCCAGGGGCTGGTGGACAACGCCTCCTCTCTGGTCCACAGGGAGGGTACGACACACACAAACACACACACACACTCACACACTCACACTCTCTTTCTCTCATGCACACACGCACGCACGCAAACACACAAACACACCTACACTCTCTCTTTAATGCACACACACACGTACACACTCTCTCTCTTTCTCTCATGCACACACACACACACACACACACACACACGCTTAGTCCATGTGTTTTCCTCACTTCCTGTGTAGCTGAGGCTCCCGCTATCCCACCCAAGTTCGATGTGGTCGCAGACTACAGCTTCACCAAGGTACGCTAATGTTGCTCTATGAAGTAAACCAGAGGTCTTCAACAGGGGGACCTCTAGGGGGTCCTTAGAAGTAGAGGGGGTCCTCCAAATGATTTGATCCCACACCTATTTTCATCCAAAAATGTAAATGTCAGATAATATACATTAACATGAATACAACCTGTGCAAAAAATACAGTATCTAAATCTGTCAATTATTTTAATGACTTAGTTAGTAGCCGACTATTATACATTATTGTTGGCCCTGCAACTAAATAATTAATTTTAAATATGTGATAGGGAGTTCATGTACCATGTTTCTATTAGCCAAGCGGTCCTTAGCCCAAAAACGTTGAAGCCCTCTGAAGTAAACAGCTTAGAGCTAATAAAAGCCTTTTCCATGTAAACGTACATTTCTGTGGTATTTACCAGCAGTCAATGCTTTCATTTGACCATGTCCCATGTGACCAGTGGCTCTCAGCTGGTCTTGAACCAAACCTTCTAAGTTAAAGCCTACAATCTGAAGTTTTGGTATCAAAGTTTGACTTTTTGATTGAGCCAAAGCATGTCTGTCTGTAGTACTGAACATTACACCTAAACATTACCTTCTACACAATATATGTTTTATGCTTTATAATGTCATGTGTTGCTGTGATGAATGGTTGATATGTTTTAATGTTCTATAACCAAACACCTTCCTAGCGCTGAGAGCGGCTATTTTAAATACAAACCATATGTAGTTCAGCACTGCCAGTAGCCTACAGTAGCAACAAGCGCTGGAGAGAAGCGCTCTGAAAATGAGGTTGTGGGTGCTCTCGGCGCTATAAACGCATATGAGCTGTATACCTGGTTAAGTAAAGGGGTGTATACATACACACTGTACATTTTACCTGCACTGGCAGGTGACTCCACACACAGCTCATAATCTTCCACCATGTTGTTCCCCAACCCACCACCGGGTGGCACTGCAGACTATTTTAGGAGTGATCCACCAGTATCTGAGGATAGGACGCATGCTGTACACACAACAAGAGGTCCTACTGCAGGGCTACTACTGCTACATGTGAGACACACGCACACGCACACACACGCACGCTGTAAACACATACTGTACACATATACATGCATGCATACAAAACACACACCATTAGGTTGTCTTCTTGTCTCGTTCCGGCTGAACTCCTCCAGGATGAAGATGCGTCAGGAGTGTGAAGCCGCCATGCTCAATATCACCATGGTTACCATGAGACTGCAGACCTGCCTCAGAATTGAGCATAATATAGAAACTCTGTGAGTTCACTTGAGCTGTTTCTTTAGGTTCAATACTACATATTTGGACACAGTAGCAATCATATCTTCTTCACCCTCAGATGTTTATATTCTTCCGGTATCGTAAGTTGTGTAAAATCGGTTTTCATGAGTTCCAGCCCTCTGTGCAAGTCAGTGAAAAATGCCGTTAGTGACGTAGGGTGACACGCCCACTTAAGAGACAGGAACTACTACACTTTTGCTTCTATCATACGTAGCCTTGTGCCGACCTTAAACTAGCTAATTAGCTAGCCTTGCTAAAACAATAAATACAGTTTCTGTTGTGTTATAAGCATAAGAACACATTATAATATAACAATGTAACAGAAAAGGTTTAGGCTATTGAGGGTTATTGTAGTCTTGTCTTAATTTAAGGCAAATGAAGACATTTCCTTTTGGCAAATATGTTCGTACCTACTTTTGTGTTTGTGAAACTGTTTGTTTCTGTATTAGGCGTTGATAGATTACTCCTCCCCTCCGCACTTGAGCCCTCCTTATCAGCAGGGTCATTCGCGAAAGCTTGCTAACGTTGAGCACAAATCAAAACGATATCCCTCCGCAGGGCCGCATCACACACTGGAACACATTGTGAAGCAAAGCCGTAGTACTCTGCTAGTACTATGGCTTTGTACGCCACTTTGTTTGTGTTTCTATTTAAAGAGCCAGGGGATTATTATTTCAACACGCACAGAGAACGTTCAGCCAGCGAATAGCGAGGAGGTATTTTGCGAAAGTATTAGCTTCGAATAGCTGACTATACCTTTAAGTCCTTGGTACCACTTGATAGTCGAAACAGGAAAGTGTAGAGTCAACGTTAGCATAACTCACCGATGTGACACAGGTGATGGGCAGGATGGTCTAGTGGTCTGGGTGTTGGGCTCCCAGCTAGAAGGTTGGAATGGGTGAATGTGAGGCAAAGTACTGTAAAGCGCTTTGGATAAATGCAGTCCATTTACCATGGGATTTAACATCAGTGGAAACACCTGTTAGTACTTTTAGGTGACATGCTACAATAACACGTTGAAATGTACCACCTGGTCTCACTGCTTCCTTCCCTCTCTGTATGTTGATGTCGAAGGCCCAGAGGCATTTGCACTGCAGAGCAGTCCGGATCGGCTGCGACATACAGAAAGCTGTTCAAGGTGAGAGCTATTGTAAATGTATGAAGAACCTGTTTCACTGAAAGGACAATTGACTGAAGCTTCTTTTATATCCTTGCTAATGATATAGATATGCAGCGTGACCAATTGAATTTAGTGCCCAAATCTACAAAACATACAGTATTTTTATATGAAAATATAAAGGTGGCAAACCTTCCCCATGTTACCACCCTACCCACCCCCCTCCACACACACATACACACACACCTCCCCATGTTAACAACTCCTGGCCGCTCCACCTGCAGGTCAAAGAGAGCATCCCGTCCTACACTTCTGTCATCCAGGTGTTCCAGAAACAGTTGGAGCACTTTCACATAGAGCACGCCGGTCTGGCGGAGGACCTCACCGAAAACCGGAGGTATAACCAGAGAATGTAGTGGGGCCAGCCTTAAAGGCTGGGGAAAAAGACAAAAAAAATGACAAATACATCAAATCAATGTTTGGTGTTGTTATTACCCTTTGCCTTCAAACCAGCACCAATTCTTCTAGCTCTCCCTGCTCCCTCCAACACACCTGATTCAAATGAAAGGGCTGTTAGAAGCCTAAAAACTCATTTGAATCAGGTGTGTCTGAAACATGCAGGGCATAGGGAACATTGGTTAAAACTGTTTAGAGCAAAATGTTGAGAGACTGCTCCATTTTTGCTCCCATAGAAATACATTACATTGCTTTGTTAATACTAATTTCTTTGTTTGGTGGCTTTAGTTGGCAAAGGCTAGCTAAAGCCTTCACCAGGGTGTGTGTGTGTGTGTGTGTGTGTGTGTGTGTGTGGGGGGGTTATCCTTGACCTCTGACCTTTGCTTCATTCAGCTGCCAGAAGATTGAGGTGCTGCTGGAGAAGATTGTAGAAATTCATGAGCAGTTCTGCCAAAACAGGCAGATTGGCAGTATGTATATTTATCATACTGTATATGTGTAGCCTGCTTGACGACCCTCTCTAAAAGCATTCTGTGACCCCACGGGGAGAGAGTTCTGAAACCACAGGTTAATCTCCATGCTGTTAGAGAATATCAAGCGTTTAGCTTTCAGGGCTAAGCATACAGGTTTTAGTTTTCAAAGTGAAGCATACAGTCCCTTTAGTCATTTCTACACTACGTTACTGTCCTGACGTTTCTTGTTCTCACCACAGAGCTGTTGTTCAACGATGAGCAAATCCACAAGTTTGAGAAGTAAGTTTGTGACTGGTTCTGAACATGATGTATGTGGTTGTACTGTATGTTATGGGAGACACTTGTCATTTTTCTCCACCAGGATCAACCTGTCGAACTACATAAAGCGAGTGAAGTCTGAGTTCAGAGATGTTTTCATGAAGAAATACAGAGAACTTTGGGCATCAACCAGCATTTGGAGCAGGTTAGACAACCCTTTATTTAAAGTCCAAATATATAAATACCTGGTAAGTGAGAGCATATGGCCAGCAGAGGGCACCCTATTGCTGATAAAGATTTTCTTCCCCTTCAAAGGTTAAGGCCCAGCCATACTTTTTTCGTCCGTGTGTGACGTAAATATTGTCACACCTCCAAACGTTTGTCTGCACAGACTTGTGTGACACATGGGCAACAGGCTGAAGCGCACTACAGACGTCCTACTAAGCTCACAGATGAGGGTTCTTTGTGTTTAAAAAATATATCTTTCAAGTGAATATCTTAGTTACACCAATATTGTTCATGGGCAACAATGTGTCGTAGTTATAAATATGGCTAATTCCAAAGAAAGTTTTTTTGTTATACATTTTATATTTTATTATTTTTAAAAGTTATAAATATGTATTTTTGTATACATAAATAGTTGAGGCGAATGCGTGAGGTATGCTGGGAACAGCCCGATCACTCGTCCACATTGCACGAGGTCACGCATTTGGTAGTATGCCAGGGCCTTTACCTGCAGTTCAGTTTTCTTTTGATAAATGCATTGCATTGATTATCGGTGAACTGACAATAATAATGCAACAAAGAACAGCCTGGAAGTACATGGAAACACCAAAACCAGGCTTCTCCTGGGTACAGCATCTCAGTAGCTTTGGTTGGGCTTACTACAGACCAGAGCCATGGAAATAACAGTTACGCCATCTCCGTTCACTCGAATGGCCCGTTTTTTCACAGCAATGGCGGATTGTGGAGCCTCAAAATAGTTCCCAGAAGTAAAAAATTCCCTACACATTTTATTTTAATTGTAAATCGGTGCATTTATTGACTACTAATTGACTACTAATTACCAAAAAATTAAGTTATATATTTGTATGTGTTTATATATATATATATATATTTTTTTTTTCCCCCCCCAAACTGCCCACCAAATACTTCCGGGAACTATTGTGCCATAGGTTTTGCCTCTCCATGAATCATGTGACTGTTGACAATTTCGAACTTCCGTTGACGTAACTGTTATTTCCATGGCTCTGCCACAGACCATATGTAGTGATGTGATCCCTGCTGTCTCGACAGCGTCCTGCAGAAAATGCAGAGCAAGCTGGAGGAATTCCGCTCCTTCTGCAGAGGCTTGTTAGTGGAACTGGATATGTTCGAGGAGCACCTTTACAAGGTCAGGCATTTAACCTTTGAAAGATTTGTAGAGGTCCCGTGAGGTGTTAAGTGTTGTTTTAGAAACGTGGTGTTCTCACGTTTTGATGCGTAAAAGAAGCACTTCGTAGTGTGCATCGGAAAAAGATCTTGAACCAACAAAACAAAAAGTAACTTTCTAAACTAACAAACTTAAATAACATAACATATAGCATGCTAATAGCATATCATGTAGCATGTTAATAGCATATAGTATGGAATATTAATAGGATAACATATAGCATGCTAATAGCATATCATGTAGCATGTTAATAGCATATAGTATGGCATATTAGTAGGATAACATATAGCATGCTAATAGCATATAATGTAGCATGTTAATAGCATAACATGTAGCATGCTTATAGCATAACGTGTAGCATGTTGATAGCATAACCTGTAGCATGCTAATGCTACATGCTAATTAACTGTTAACATTTATAAATCTAGGGGGGAATATGTAGAAATTATGAAAATCATCCTGTAAATGTTAGCGTGTCCCAAACACCGCTGTAGAGGTTAGCCTTCTTTGCCTTACGCATTTCCATCTCTTGTTTAGTATCTGGACACATTACTGTGCAGCCAGCAGCCCGGGACAGCAGACCAGACGGTCAGAGACTCGTCCGATGACGAGGAGAACATTGGGTACAGGTGTGTTTGCGTGCGTGTTCATTTGAGCTGGGTATTGGCAAGGACCTCACGATATGATGCGTATCACGGTACAGCAGACCTTTCGCTAGAAGTGAGTTGGCCACGCCCAGGGGTGGGTCTGCGTCGGACAGCTCACCATATCATCCATACTTCCAACATCAGAAGAAGTATGCATCCAATAAATCGGAAAACTGCAAGATTTAGCTACTAGATTTTTTTCAGTTTTTCATTCAAATCTAATATCTGTATTTAAAATGAAATTTACATAAAAATACAAACTTTAACCTATTCCTATTGCCTGTCTAGAAAAATAGGCATACTAAAGAAGTGTTTTGATATTTAATCCTAGCCTGTCTCTGCCCGACTATTGCACTCAGATCAGTTTCTTATCGCTGAGATTACAGTCTGGAAACCCTGTTAGCATTAGCGTTCACACAGCCACCCTGCTGGCGGTCCAGTCATGGTAGGTTAGTGAGATGACGATGAAGTCAAGCGTGTTTCTAAATGGTGGTAGAGCTAGATGAGGTGATCAAAACAATTGTAGCAATGCTGATTGTTTCCACGCTGTCCAATAGTTTCAAAATTAACCAGAGATAGGAGGTGAACACCTGCAAATGGAGCGTCGCCAGACCATAATTTACAAAGTGAATATGGTCTATCACAAACAGGATCGGTGACAAAGCACAGCCCTGGCGGAGACCAACCCCCATCTGAAACGAGTCCGACTTACTGCCGAGAATCCATACACTCACCCTATACTCCCGCAGCACCTCCCACAGTGATTCCCGGAGAGGTTGAACAATCTCTCTGGGAGATTCTTTCAAATAATAATATTATTATTATTATTATTATTATTATTAATAATAATAATAATAATAAGAAGAAGAAGAAGAAAATTCAGCAAATCAATGAATTACAACAATAAATCTTGTTGTAATTAATTGAATTACTTTATTTCCTTTCATATTATTTTGCTTGGTTAGAACACAAAGCTAAAATGTTTGTATACTCTTTGTAATTTATAGAAAAAACAGACACTGTAGCAGTCTTCTGCACAAATGTAGGCTGACAAAGGCTGAAGTATCCTGACAACTTATGTTTAAGGCACTTGGCAGCATCCATAAAGAGTTGCATTAGCTACCGCCCTCTGCTGGACTGTCTATGCTATTGTACTATGCAATAGTATAGAGCGGTACGTGTGAATAGTACAATAGGTAATTTACCAGGAACAGTGTGTGAAAAGGGCTTAACTCTGGCAAAAGGTCTATTGCGTTACGATACATTGCAATACATTTTAAATGTAACTAAAAATATACAACTAAATAAAATTTGTTGTATGTATTAATTATTCTACCCTTAATTTTCTATATAAGTAATTCTTTGTCTTGTGGTGTATATTATCTTCCTCCTTAATTAAAAAAATAAACCGATACGTTACATAAAAGGACTATCACGATCTTAGCTGTGTCAAGTTCCGTTTTGTTACACGGCCCTATAGTGTACACCAGAGCCATGGAAAAACAAGAGTTATTAGCTATTTTGAGGCTCCACGATCCGCCACTGCTGTAAAAAAAAAAACACAGCCCATTGGAAGTGAACGGAGATGGCACAACTCTGTTCTTTCCATGGCTCTGGTGTGCACTATATGCAGTGTGTGTGTGAGAGAGAGCTTAGATACAAAGGTAACCCTGTCCTCGGCTCCAGGATGCACCATCTGAAGGAGGAGATGGAGATGCTGGTCAGGGAGCTTCAGTGTAACAACAACATTATAGAGAGGTTGGCCCATTGTCTATAAACTATCGCCCAGCTAATGTTGTATGGAGCTTCGCAGCCTGCATCGACTAGGAAGAGGTCTGGGACTACAATGATAGTGTGTGTGTGTGTGTGTCTTTGTGTGTGGTGTGTGTCTCTTTGTGTGTCTGTGTTGCAGCCTGGGAGAGACTTGCAGCTTGGGAGCAGTGAATTCTCCATCTCTGAAGCCATGCCTGACCAGGCCGTATTCTCTGTGACCAACCTCTCTCTCTCTCTCTCTCTCTCTCTCTCTCTCTCTCTCTCTCTCTCTCTCTCTCTCTCTCTCTCTCTCTC
>JAODUK010002028.1:0-12389 GCA_027564635.1 Typhlichthys eigenmanni
AGCCTTTTTTAATACAAAAATGTAATTATTTTTTCAATTATTTTTATATTTATTTAATTATTTATACTTTTCTTTATCTTTTTATACTTTTATATATTTATTTATTTATTTTTTATTATGGCAGTCCTGGTCCTCCATACTATGATGAAGTCGGATCGATTACAGGCTCAAAATTGCCAGAAGCAAACAACTTTATTCTGAAAGTCATCAGTCTATTGTTGTTCTGAGAAATGAAAGATGAAAACTAAATACATTCATACAACACTGTGTACTACTCCCTTCTTAGAACAATACAAAATGTCTTTAACCAGAATAAAAATAGGTGTTAGCAGCAAATGGACAAATGATAATCTAGTTTGAGGAACAGATGACTCACATGTCCTTAATTGGCAGCTTTGTTAGTGCCTGGAAACCAACACTTAATTTCAACAGTGAAGAGGAGACTACGACAAGTCATAACCCACTGGCCAATAAAATGACAAGTTTAAGATGGTCAACAGATTTGTACAGGGTGAAAGGGCTCTTGAAGAAGAAAGGTCTTCACTCCATTTTGCAATGCCATTGGCAATTTCTTGCATGGAATTGCATTCATTTGACATAATGTGAAAAGACTGACGAGTTTCAGAGGAAAGTTAGCCGTTTCTGCACATTAAGCCTGTAATCAAACCATAGAACTATATGAAAAGAACCAACAAATGCTGATGCAGCTTGCTAAAGACCAGTATTATTGCATCTTAATCAGTAGCTTTCAGATAATTGCATAAGAATTTCTAATTATCAGCTTTCTTTGAATAATGATCAACTTGGAAAAGCTAACACAATGAGCAGGAGTGATGGTTGCTGAAGATAAAGAACGCTTTATCTGCTTTTACCAATTCACGCATTCATTTATTGTTTGATGTAATTTTCCTTTCAAAAACAAGGACATTTCTAGTGACCCCACATTTTAAAAGTGTAGCATAAGACACTAATAATCAAATAAAAGATCAATAATTGAGAACTATAATCCTATGCAACCAACACTACAGTAATTCAGAAATACTATTAGCTAGTACAAGGCACATCTTCCCTGAGTTATTGATATCATTACTGCATTCACTATAGGTTGTTGACACTATTGGTGACAGTACTGCTCACGACCACATGATGGCAATATACATTTTGGGAATAGGCTGGGGAAGGCGTTAATGACCATCAATGATGCACACCCTCCATCATTGGACGATGGTATAACTGACAAAATCAAGACCGTATTGCATTATTTAACGTAAGCATATATTTTATTCTCAATACGGCAAAATACAAAGTATAGTCAGGACAGCTTCCCATTAGTAACAATTAATACTCACTTCACGAGATCATTTTTAAATTACATAACCCAAGTTTGAAAACCAAACTCACCGAGTACCTTTACTTATTCATATTGCATCCATATTATATAGCATCTACAGTCAGTTCTTAAAACTAAACTGAATTGAGTCTATTGTACTTTGTATGCTGCTAATCTCACTTCAGACACAAAGAAAAAAGAAAACACAGTACAACATACTTTTAAAATCTTAAGTTGTTTAGCGAAATACCTCTTGCTCAAAAAGACATCTCGAATTAGCTCATAAAAGGACACATTTGTACATACCGTACATCTTTCTTGGTAAGAAAAAGATGAGGTTTATACATATTCCATACGTGCACACACACATCCACCTAGGCATTCATACACTTGGATTTACTGTCCCCATATCAAATACAGAGAGAAGCCAAAATATTAGCACTTAGATCTACATTACTGATTAGGTGGTGGCCATGATACTGACACAGTGAAGTGTGAGATTTAACATACAAGCATGGTAACAAAATTGACAGATGAAACTGATATACAGTGTTAAGAGACTAGGGTTTCATCTGAACAGCTTGGAAGAGGAACAAATGTTCCCAGAGAGGGGAGGAAAAAAACAAAAAAAAAAACAATGTGCATATAGGTATTTGACAATTGTATTTACATTTTTTAAAGTTCAATAAAAATGCCAAACTGCAATAGAAATCCACCCTTCAAGAAATGTATTTACAATTTATACAGCTGTCTTTTTTAAATAGAAACATGCAAGTCTTAACATCTTTCTACTGAATGTCAAAAACTAACCTTACCCTGGATTCGTTCAAGTTAGAATAAGAATGACTACTTACAGAGAAATATCATGGTGTACAACCCAAATACATTAACATCTTACATTAAAAAAAAAAAATTAAGTATTCTGTAAAAATAAAAAATGTAATGGGGCAGAAAAATAAATAAAATGTCACTAGCAAAACAAGATTGAAACTAAATGTGTACGGCTCACCAGCTGTGGATTTATACTTACAAAGTGTACCAGTGTATTAAGTCTTGTGGCCGGGCTGGTGGAACCCAGAGGAATTCCTATGAGAAAAGTGGCCTCCAGTCTAAAGTACAAAATGGCCCTAGCCAACTGTTTAGCTATCTAAAAAAAAAAAAACAAAAAAAAAACCTATATATTAAACTAGTACACAACATTGCAAAATCTAAAGGCAATTGGACATTTTAAATGTTTTTTTACTTGTTCCTTAGACAGAAAAAGAGGGTGGGACAAAATCCCAAGCATAAAAATTAAATAAGAGATTATTTCAGAAACAAAATGTTTTTCCTTGTACAAATCCTGCATAGATTAAACCAATGCCTCCGCTGACTGTTCACTGTCAAGTGCAGGAGCAAAGAACAGTAACCCCTCCCACATTAAAAAGACCAGGGAGCCAATGAGAAAGAAAGCTAATTAAATCTTAATCAGGCCCTGGTTTATAACAGTATTTAAAAATAGTCAATGTTTGTAGTAACCTTTTTGCATTAATTCTAAGCAGGTAGTGACGGCATAAGATAAATAGTCGGTGACAGAAATGCATTTCCTGTGACTGAAGCAGGTTAACAAAAAACATCAACAGTATTTACAAATACTACTTGGTCCAGGTGTGGCTCTGATAATTTCAGCATGTGTAATTCATAAGATGTGTTATATATAAAAATAATAGCAATACAAGAAATGGACAGACTTCATATCATTAATTCATAGCCAATCATCTAAATTTTAAGTGAACCTATTATGTAATAAGTTCTGTTACTGGCGTTGAATACTTGCTACCATATCTAAATCAAGGGTTTACTCCATTGTTTGTAGTCTGTCTGCTCAAAGCCTACAAACGGCATACGTACATTCTACAAGTAATACATGCTGCCCACACTAGTGAAAATCACAGCACTACTATAGGTTTACATTTAAATAGGAATAATATACAAAATACTTTGCATCCCATGATCATCTCAAACCCCGTTTAATGCTTTAAAACTAAACCTATCCAGTTATTACATTGCTTTGCCAGAAATAAAAACTGTAGTTAATTTAATATCAATATTGTCCATTCGACCTCTTCTGCAATACGTCTACTACTGTGAAGAACACAGAATTTGCCTGTACATTTCCTTCCAGATAAAATTGCATTCACACGAGGCCCCGTTTTCCTAGTTCATGTACACAAAGGCCCATTTCTAATAATTGCACTATAAATAACTGCATTAAATGTAACATTTTCAACACTTAGATACACCCCGCAGTTCCTTAGAAAAATATGCTGTCAGCCTTGAACTGTGTGGTGCACACAATGGCAGGTCAAGGGAACAATAACACCATGTGTGGAAGTCTTATTTCCAATTATGATATTTCTCAATCGACAATGTAGAGGAAAAAGAATACACATGTATCTGCTATACATACTGCACGTATCTCAACCCAGAGACCAGGAGTCCCATTCCAATTACTAGTCTGCTGCATTAAATGACAATGTTGACTGTGTAGCTTACCCAATGGAAGCCAAGCCAGAGGTAAAATCATTACAAATATTGATTTGAACACGAATAACCATTTTCAGTTTCTATTAGATATTCAAAAATGGTGTTTATAAATAAAATGACAGTTGTAGCCGTGATTACAATTTAAAACCAAGTGAAAAAGATTAAAACAGATTTAGACATGATGGTATCCAATCATTTTCCTGTAGATCACATACAAGGCACAAAAAAGATAAGGAGACAAATCTTTTTTTAAAGCACCTTTGGTGTTTGAGAGAGGTACTTTGGTAAAAAATTAAAGTGAGAAAAAAAAGCCAATTAACCCATAACGTTCGTGTAGCCTGGCAACCAAACTACATTTTAGTGTGTTCATAAATTATTCATTAAAAGCATTAATGCCGAGGACATGGACTTTTGATGCTAGGCAAAGACATGCTCAGTAATGCCGAGATATGCAGCGGAGAGCCGGAGCCTTTGTTTCTGTGTGTTCCGTTGGGCTGCTCGTCCCTGTGCGCTGGAGAAAGATGCTTCAAATTGCTCAGTGTGTTGGCAAGCTGGTGTAGAACATGGACACAGTGTAGGAGAGTTTTCTGAGAGGTTCAGTACAGGTGTGCCCCCCCATGGAGGGTCATAGGTGTCTTACGGCGCGCGCCTTGTGCAAGTGTGTCTTTGGGCACATGTAGCACGCGTGCAGTCGCCTTGAGGTGTGAGCGTGTGGGAGCGGCCTCACTCTGGGGAGCGGCCTTCCCCGTCTAAGGAGTGAGCTTTGCGTCCCGCCGTAGCCAGTGGAGGCCCTGCCGCGTGAAACGCACCAGTTCTGTCATGCTGCTGGTGTTGAAGACCAGAGGACCCATGGCCTTGTCCAGCTCCACAAAGAACTCTGGGAAAACAACAGTGAGACACAAACCTTATCAAGTCATCTGCTTTAACGGTACTTCTCAGCCAGACAGTGTGCAATTATAGCCACAAGGGCGTATCGTTGAGCGGAAACAACATTTACCTCAAATTGACACTCGGCGTGGGTTTTTTACTAAAGATCATTCTCAACTGAATTTCAATTTTGAATTTTGAATTTCAATTGTTTCAATGGCAAAACACCAATTCTTATATGTAAATGCATACCACAGGGTTTTTATAAGCATATGAATGTGACCATTACATTAGCTATACAACTTGTAGCTAGTAGCGCTACCCATACCGCTTAGTGACAAGGTGTGCACGCTCACCTTTCTGCTCCTTGGCCAGCTGCTCGGCCTGGTCCCACACCTCGGTGGCGTACAGGAAGTTGGAGGTGACCTGCACGTAGCTGGCGGCCATCTGGTGGATGCGCTGGGGGATGGTCACAGACGAGCTGCCGCTGCTACTGGCACTCGCTGAGGAGTTGCCCCCGGCCGAGCCTGGGGACAGCTTGGGGGAGACAGGGGAGGGCATGCCGGCCGCTTTGCTGTGGCGGGACAGAGCACAGCGCTGGTTAGACGCCAGGACAGACAGACAGACGTGTTGGTTCCTTATTGGCTGGGTTGCTGCATCGACCTTGTCAAGCGTGACATCGCTGCTTACATTAGCCGTGTTTACATGGACACTACTATTCTGATAAACCAGAATGAAAATGCTCCATATAAACGCCTCAATCAGCAGAAAGGCCCAACCCAATGTAAATGTCATCCTGAAGCAGAGGACTAGCATCAACACGTTCAATAACCAGATTGAGTTTAAGTCTACAATGTAAACGGTTAAACCCAGATACTTCCTGGTTGCCTTCTTCTGCGCGTGCCTAGGCTACTGTTGTTGCCCAATTGATTGGAGACAAGGCGGAAGGCCAGGGGTAGCCAACACTGTGCCCGCGGGCACCTGGTCGCCTGCAGGGACCACTAGAGACGCCCGCAGAGCATTCTCTTAAAATAGCACTAGTCTCCATGGAGCTCCATCTAAAAATTGTATTTAATTGTGTTGCTGTTTTTTTTGTTTTTTTTTAAAACAATAACACTTGCATTGATGTAGATTTGAAAATTACAGTATTGAATTTTACATTTTCAAAACAATGTATAAATTAACTCTGATCTTGTCTGGGCTCAAAGTTCAATATTGTTCGCGTGACAACAAACCATCTCACTATGCTGAGACAAGCAAACAGTCACAGCTACATTGAGCTAGAAAAAAATAAACAGAGACAAACATGGCAGAAAAGCTAAAGAAAACATACTATTTTTGCAATGATTCCAAGTAATTTTTTTAAAAGAAAAAGTATCTAAATTGTCTGACTACAGTGACGGCAAAGCGGCGCAATGTAGAGACACTTCTCTCTGATACCCAACTGGGGGCAAGTAGCCTACGATGGTTAGAAGGGTGTCGGCTACGTCCGGGAACTTGACAGAGCAGCTGAACCGGGATCTGGTTATATGTGCAGGTGGTTTAGTAGCCTATCCAATGCGAGCCTGTGGACAGCAGTAGTAGGCCTACACTGCAGCTGATGAGATTTATCCAAATGGTGTTGGATGCAAAAGGAACATGATTTGAAGATGTGAAAGGTAAAAAGTATAGTCAGCTATTGCAAGCTAATACAGTGTGTCAACAAATATCTCCTTGCATTTCGCTCTCGATCTTACCGATCTCGCTGCATGGTTTAAAAAAAAAAAAAAAAACGTTTCTGGTGGCCTACTTCTACACAGCTCTTGCTCTGTAAATAGGAACATAAAGTGGCCAACACCGCTCACTACAACATCGTCTCTTTATTTCAAAATGTTTTTCAATGTGTGGGGCAGAGCGATTTTGATTTGACCTCGAACCTAGCAAGCGTTCTCGAGAACTGACATGCAACATTTGTTTTTGGAAAAAATTGCTAATTTGTCAAATAGATATAGGCCTAACGAGTGTGATTTTGAACAAAATGCTACAACAAATATGCTTGATCATACAAAACTGTCCGAAATCTTCAATCGGCAGTATTCCATTCGGAAAGTCAAAGTATCCATGTAAGCCCAGCTACTGTCTAGGTAATACGATGGTCAATTAAGCTTATTTTCTTTAATATATTGTGTTTCTTGCTGTATATTTGGTTCTTTAAATTGGGTAGGACTGAGTTGTCTACCGGGATGGTATTTAAAACATGGACTAATTTAACAAAGCACACCATGAACATTTTCTAATGTGTCCTGTCATACTTACTTCCCCATTCCAGGAGAGGGTGCCTGGGTATTACTTAAAGAGTTCTGCAAACCGAAGTGTGGGAAGAAGAAAAGTCAGGTCAGAAGGCAAGCAAACGCTTCATATGGGGCTGATGGTTATAGTGGCAAGACAAAGACAGCTTCTGTGAAGCTAGGGTTACCTTTAAGTGTTCAGTGAGTGTTTTGGAGTATTTTAGTGCACTCTCTTTCCTCAACTTAAACAGTCGCAGATAGAGAAGTGACTGGCAGCGTAGGCTGGACACACAAAAGACATTATTTAGAAACGTTACAATGTCATGAAACACCTGGATTAAACAAATGGCTACATCATTTCCAGATATACAGTAATAAAAAAAAAATAAAAAAAGACCACACATACCAAAGCACAGCCAGCCTCTTGTCTGCTGAAGTAGCGTCTGGGGCCATGTAGCTTTTTAACTTCATAGTGTATCTGAATGTAAACCAGATAGATATACACAAACACACATCAAGCACAAGCATACTCATTTACTGTATGGGGGGGGGAGCATACTATCTAGTGCGTGTACTTGAATGCATATGTAACATACTTGATAAGCTCCACCGTCTCGGCGTACATGGGGAAGGGAGACTTGGCTTCCTGGGCGCTCTTCTCCAGGGCGTTGCCACACTCGATAAAGGACACCACAGCATCCAGGTAGTACACAGCCTTCTCAAAGCGGTCCAACTGCATGTGAGGAGCAGATAGCAACACAGATTCATGACAACTCCTGTTCAAATAATGCTGTGTCACACCACTCCAGCAGCCCAAGTGTTTACACGCGTCACCTCAGTGCATTCACTTTTAGGAAGAGAATCCCCATTTACAGTGATAATCCTCTACCTATATGGGTAGAGGTACTGTACGAGGTGCCATGATTTGCTATAATATCACCAAGTGATTCCAGTCCTGCTAGAAGAGGGTAGCTTTCTCTGCATCTTACATGGAGCTTTACATGATCTTAGGCAACGATGATGGCAGTGAATGACTTAAGTGATCAAATAAGATATCTCAGAATGTCAGCAGAGGCAAGTGTTGGTGTTGAAAATGGAGTCCATCGTATATAAAAACATTGGCCATCAACAGGCTCCTGCATTAACATCCCATTTGCATGTGCTTTGTTTGCTGTGGTGACCTCAAGCGCACCCCAAAGCAAACATGCTTTTATTTAAAAAAAAAAAAAAACTTTGTACAAATGATAACACCTCCTAGTTGTCTCTCTTATGGCAAACACTGACATCATTCAGAGTTGGAATTATCCTGGAAAGTGTGATTGCCTTTATACACACTGAAATGCTGCATTTCAACTTTTGCTCACACAACATGCTACTATTCCTACTACAGCCAACAGATGGTGCTGTGGAGTCTGTTTCAAATGTACTCACCAGTGCATCTGCATTGTGTTTAAGCTTCTTGGCCTCTTGCAAGTAGTGATCAGCAGAATGGAACCTGAAACACAAGACCCACTGATGTAAGCAAACACAAACTACCACCACAGCATTTGAACAAAAACCCTTCAGTGTGTTTTCATGGCTTAATGAAACGGCTTGGAAATAACTACAACATACAAACTAAGAGCTTACACATTCTCATACTGTGTGTATGCTCTTGGTTTGTGGTTAGCAATTGTTTTTGAGGACTAATCTAGCTTTGATGACTACATTGTTCAATGTATCAACTTTTATGCAACAGTTAGTTCCGACCAAGTGATTTGATTGGACGAGAGGCATTTCCATGAGTGCCAATATTTCAGTCTAACGCACTGGGACTTTTAACAATGCATGTGTCACTCCACTTTACCAGTGTTCTTCTAATAACTTACTAATAAAAAAAATAAAAAAAACTTCTGATAAGCTGTTAAAGTGACTCAATCGATTTGACTTCACTGGCTGCGTGATAAATGGAAACAATAAATGCAGACTACATGATACAAACGTGGATGTATTGGATACAAAATATCTGACCTGCGGTATCTTGAAAACATATGTAACAAGCTAGCGTGATGTTTATGTGTTGCTTGGTAACAGTCCAGCCACGTAGTTGCCACACAGAACCAGAGAGACTGTTGATAGAAGTTTAGAACTATGGTTGCGGGACTATTTGTGTTGGCAGAGCCAAATAAATAATGAAAACAAACAAACCAATGATTTTCTGTTAGTGGTGATTACCATTATTAAGCGCGTGTCAAACTGGATAAAATCAATAACGCACTCCCTCTTGTGTGTTATTGCTTAAATGATGACTGGTGTCCAACCTACTGACAAATGCACTCATTAGAAGGTCTGCAAATGCTGCAAATGCATCCATTCCTTAAATAGTCTTTCAAAGTAACTACACACCAGTGACCACCAAGACTTTGATGTTTTAAGTGCCACAGCGTGAGGAACACAGGGGTTCCCGCTGGAAACGTATAATATCCCTCTTCCGTGCAGGCACAACCACCGGCTGACCTCCACAGCCTCCCAGAGCTGGAGTCATCAAAGGCAACCCTAGATCCCCATGGCAGCATGCTGTGTGCGGCCAGCGGAGGGGTTATCCACAGTGGAACCGGCTCCTCTTACCTGTCCTCAAACACCAGCATGGATCGAGGCGATTCTAAAGGGAACAGAGGCACTGTCAGCTGGTTATCGCTGCTCTTTGAAGATTTCTCCTGTGGGGGGTGGTAGAGGGGGATAAGGTTTTATTAAAAAAAAAAAAAAAAAGAGGTGATGCTGCTGTTTGAAATTATTAATTAAATGGTAACTGGGGAAACGGACTTGTTGAGAAATGTCAGATTAGTGTCCGATGACTGTTGGAGATGCATATATTTTACTTCACACAGAAGGAGGCTATTCATTGGAAGATTAGTAGCAAACAACGAGAAGTGTAAAGACGGACACCTATCTAGCTCAGCTTTGAAGAATATACTAACCCTCCTCATTTCAGACCTTTAGTTTTAGCAATGAGAGTCACCTCACAGGGCATATCATGCAGCTTAAAATCCACAAACCTTTTTGGAAATAGGAAGCTGACTAATAGTCACGGATGGTTGCCCTATAGGCAAATCAAACTGATCACTGGCATTGTCTACAGCAGGTTACTTTCCGATTCCAGCATTGATGTAGCTATGAAACAACACTGGATAGAACACATGCAAATATCTGTTCAGGAGACATGTAAAACCTGTCCATGTCTTAATATAATGTGAATTCCCTGTTCCAATAACATGCAGTCAAGGTGCCACCATTTTACAGTTGTCACGCTACCCACTGAACTGCATTATACTGCATGTCCAGTGAGACATACCAGCAGAGTATTCCATTTCTCAGTGCTAAAGCTATTGGTGAGGCTGTGCCAGTACAAATGACAGGAAACATTTAAATTAGGTCAGAGTTTATAAATTCAAAAAAAAAGAGAAACTATTTCAGAGCTTGTGGCAAATCAGTCTGGATAATAAAAAAAAAAAACACTTCAAAGCGCTGAAGCCAAGCCCAGTTTGTCCTGCTTCCTTCCCTATGAGGTCTCCAGAGAAACAGAGTGGTAGCACACCAAAGGGAAGCGGCTGTGGAGGCCTGTACCTTGCCGTCACGAGTGCCTCTTCCCTTGTCCTCTCCCTTCCTGGGCTTGGAGGTGGAGTTTCCCTTGGCGCCGTGACCTCCCTCCTTGCCGCTGCTCGCCCCGCTTGACAGAGATGTGGACGACTGGCTCACCGTCCTCTTGCGACTCTGGTGCTCCGCCTTGGGCGTACGCTGGAGGCCCGTCATGGAGGGAGAGGGGGCTGGCTCTTCCTTCTTCTCCAGGGACCGCTTTGACCTGGCGACGCAAACACATCGCCGCCATTTTTAATCGTTTTACAGTCCGGACGTTTAAGCTGTACAGGGATATTATTAGCAGGAGGTCTGAGGTGTTTAATATGACTCTTTTTAAAAGAGGTGCACTCCTTCAGTGTCATACACATTACATTTAGTGGAACATATACAGTGTAAATATGCCTTTTAACTTGTAGCCACCCGTCTAGACTATTAACTTCCAGGTGTGCCCGTGTTTCCTGGAAAAAAGAACAAGCAACTCACTCTTTGCTGCTGTTCTTATGGTGAGACAGAGACTTGTCTTCCTGCTTGGACCGCTTGCTGTCAGGCTTGGTGCCCTCATCGTCATTCTGAAGGAACGGAGTACAAAAAGAGGAGACAAGGCTTGTTCAATGCTACCATGGCCAAAGGCACACACGCGCTCTGAGGAACTCATGGACTTCATAGACTTGGACATGTTCAGCCCACTTTCAAAAAGGAGGCTAACATTCAACTTTATACTTTTATTAGATCTTTTTAAAGGAGGTGTTGGCCTTTATTGCCGTTTGGTTGCAGCTTTAACCGGAACACTGAATATGGGAGGTATTACTGGATACTTCACCTTGCGCGCATGTTAAAAGCTATTACCTTGATGAATAATATGAATAAGTACCATTAAGCTTGAAGTTATATTAAGCTATATAAAACACTGTCATGTCAGTCTATCAAACATGTTTCTTTGAGCAGAACCAACTTTGACGTAATGAATTTGGACTTTGCACTCTAACGCAGCGGTTTTGAAACCTAGCTAGTCAAGAAATTCACAACTTGCACATGGTGGGTGGTAAGCTATGTCTTTAAATAACAATTGGCAACGTAAACAGTATTTGATTAAACTTTTTATTTGTGTATGCTTATACACACACACACACACACACACTTGTATGTACGTATGTAAATATACATACACAGCTCCTCAAAATAAATTTACAACTGTTTAAGTTTATCAGTCTGAACTCTACATCCAAGCTGGTTAATTTAATTGCATGCTAATGATGTTATTGTCACTGCCTAGTAATAAGACAAACAACTTTGGAGAAAGACTCTCCAGACTGATAAGCAGTGGGGAAACTACTAATGGTGGAGCTTGTAAAAACCTGGCTACAGACAGACGATAGGCTAAAGCAAACAGTCAGATGTCTGCCTCCACCCCCATACCTTGTGTTTCCTCTTGCTCTTGCTGGAGCTCTTCTCTGAGCTTTGCTTGGCAAAGCTCATACCCTCCCTGTCCAGAGAGTCATCCCGCTCCACTTTAATGTCCACCGGCTCCTTGTACGGCCGCCGGGAAAGCAGGGTCAGGTCTACGATGAACGAAGACATGTAAAGATGCGTTCACATATGACAAGAGCAATGTTTAACGAGCTATTCAGACGACATAAAACATTACGCAAAAAAAATCTGTCCCGTCTTTGTAAAATTATATATATACACACACACATTTTTACACACACACACACATATACAGTATCTCACAAAAGTGAGTACACCCCTCACATATTTGCAAATATGTGAGCATATCTTTTCAT
>JAODUK010002029.1:0-12388 GCA_027564635.1 Typhlichthys eigenmanni
GTGAGAGGGCGTTTGAAGTGGAGGAGCCCCTGGACGTCAACACACCGGACCTGATGGTAGCGCACGCACACACACACGCATACATACACACCGGACCTGATGGTAGCGCACGCACACACACACACACATACATACACACCGGACCTGATGGTAGCGCACGCACACACACACACACACACACACACCGGACCTGATGGTAGCGCACGCACACACACACACACCGGACCTGATGGTAGCGCACGCACACACACACACACACACACACACCGGACCTCCTGCCATGTTGACCCTCACCCCTGGGCCCATGTGTTGCTAACCCCTCCCCCCCCCCTCCCCCAGGCCCCAGTGGCCAGCAGCAAGCAGCAGAAGCTGACCTGCATGTTCATCCCAGACGGCCAGGTGTCCATCAGCGCCCAGCTGGACAGGAAGGGCTTCTGCGAGGGCGAGGAGATCTGCGTCAACGCAAAGTTCGAGAACACATGCTCCCGCATCGTGGTGCCCAAGGCGGCCATCGTGGCGCGCCACACCTACCAGGCCGGCGGCGGGCGCCAGAAGCGGGAGCAGCGGAAGCTGCTGTCGGTGCGCGGGGATCCCATCATCTCGGGCATGTGCGACATGTGGCAGGGCCGCACGCTGCGCGTGCCCAAGCTGCAGCCCTCCCTCAAGGGCTGCGACCTCATCAACGTGGAGTACGCCCTGCTGGTACGTCGCTGCCACGGCGACGCTGTCGCCACGGCGATGCTGTACATATGCAGCCACGGGAGAAATGACCACTACACATTGTTTAAAATGTGATAGTATAAATATGCTGTAAATGTAAAGCACATAATAATAATAATAATAATAATAATAATATTGTATAAATAGTAATAATATGAGAGAATTTTGTCTAAAGTGGTCTACATTTAGTCCGTGGCTGTATACTGTAGTATCTACACACACACATGCCTAATCTGATTTTATATGAATCTGATATTTCCTCTGATGTGATATTGCTTAATGTATTAAACAATGTCACATGTGAGAGAGACGGAATATCAGACACACACGTACGTACTATATGTGTGTGTGTTTACTTGTAAGTTATTTAAATGTACTTATTTACTTGATAATAATAAATACATGTATAATTATCAAGTAAATATCTAAATGGAAACCAACTATAATTCAACACCAACATGATGAATGAAGTGAATCTGTTGTCCCCCCCCAGATCAGCCTGCACATCCCCGGCAGCCAGAAGCTGGAGCTGGAGCTGCCCCTGGTGATCGGCACGGTGCCGTCCGGCGGCCTGTCCAGCCGCACCAACAGTATGAGCAGCCAGGCCAGCCAGGCCAGCTCCCTGGGCTCCCCACTGTGCTCGCCCCTGTCCAGTGCCGCCTCGCTGCCCTCGGCCCCGCCCAGCTACAGCAACATCCAGCGGGACCTCGGCCTGCGCGCAGACGGGCGCATGCCGCTGCTGTGCGACTACGACGGGGAGGATGACGAGGACGAGGAAGGGGGCCTCTTCATGCAGGCACCCCCGTACCACAGCCGGCCCCCTCCCCCCGCCTACTCTGAGGTGAGCGCCTCGGTCGTTTCTATTGGTCGTCTGGGAGCTGGGTTTCTATTGGTCGTCTGAGAGCTGGGTTTCTATTGGTCGTTTGAGAGCTGGGTTTCTATTGGTCGTCTGAGAGCTGCAGGCGTTGACAGACACAGGGTCTCCTAAAGGTTTTTAATTACATGAACTCTTATTATCTTATCACCACACAACACGATCCGAGCCTTGGCAATGAGTGTCCAATGTGGGGGGCGCAGAGCTTTGTTGCATTTCTGAAAGGGGGCGGAGCTTTTGAAGGAGCAGCATATGGCTGTTTTGATGGAGTTAAAATATCAACAAGCTTTCTCAAGAATCCCTGACTGCACCTTTAAGGGCCAGACAGGCACAGAGGCGTCAGATGTGGGCTACAGTTCAGGTTAGGCCTACTTTAGTTTTAGGTTAGGCTTAGCCTAGTGCTACTTTTCCATTTGCTGGAACATGGGTTAGATGAACGGCAACACAGTAGGAACAGGTAAGGTCGCCCTCTTGAAGCTGATTGGTTGTGTACAATCTTGAGAACGGGTTGTACTCCAGTAAGATACAGAGTTGTCATACTTGGTAATACAAACAACCGATTAGCTTGTTATTTTTCTACAACGTGTGAAGTTGCAGAATGCAACTTTGAAGAGTTGAGCAATGTTAACTAAGTAATGGCCTGTAATTCAACGTGTCACCCAATGTAATTTTATACGTTACATTTTTCCACATGCATAATTAAATCCATTTTTTTTTCTATATTCTTGTTTTCTCCAGGTGGATGAAGGACAGTTCTGCTTGGGGATCCATTCATAGAAGCGTCAGGCTGTCAAACCTGCCCTTTACTTTTGTTTATGCAAACAGTAATGTCCAGGTTTATTCATAAATAACAGGGAACATGACAGTAAGAACATTGATATAAATCAATTCTCTTAGAAAACATCAA
Source organism: Typhlichthys eigenmanni (assembly GCA_027564635.1). NCBI lineage: Eukaryota > Metazoa > Chordata > Actinopteri > Percopsiformes > Amblyopsidae > Typhlichthys > Typhlichthys eigenmanni. The sequence continues at coordinate 2,502 of JAODUK010002029.1, forward strand.
ACACTTCACAGATAAGAGGAGGGGCTGAGGGACACAAGAAGACACGTCTGGATAATCCAAACACAGTCTGAAGAGGACTTAAAAAACTGGTGTTGCTGCTTTAGTGCCTTAGAGCCTGACTTCCTCTAAGTCCAGTGCCATCTGGTGACGGACTGGCAGGCTGACACCGTTGGTCTACAGGATCCGTTAGTCATTCCACATTAGGTCTTCTATCGCATACTTCCATGAGCTAATATGCATTTTTTGAGATATTGTGTCCATGCACTTTATATAAAAGGATTAGTTCTGCATGTGTTCCTTTAACCAAGCAGTCCTATTCCAGACGTTTCTGGAGCTCAGGGTAACTTATATCGTCCTCCTGACAGCACAGCACACGGGCCTGCTAAACTGTAAAGACTGAATTATGTATTTCTTTTTTATATGCTCTTGGGATTTTATTTTGTATTCATATTAAATAAAACAAATGAACGCTAACTTATTTAGTTTATTTCATGTTCATTTAATTTCCAGACATAATCACTCCCTAACCTCCAATGTACTGTAGATCTAGTTTCATTAGTTTTGAGAATCTTCGGCTTTTAACCACTCCTATTTTGAGCAAGCTATATCCGTACGCAGTGTTCCTTTCACATGCATAATACAGGGTTCCCACAAATCATGGAAAACAGTTGGAAAATTAGAGAAAAAGTAACGTGTCCTGGAACATCTTGTTGTCCTGAAGAATAATTTTAACATTATGTTGTGGTTGCCCGGTAGTGTGGAGGCAGCGCTGTGAACACCTCTCTGAGTGACTGTCACGGCCCTGCCTTGTTTTAGAAGGCCTGTGGTCTGTAGTTGCTGTACAGGTCTTAATTAGGCTGATTAAGGGCACCTGGGCAGGTAAATTACAGTATATAGGTGTTGCAGCACACTGGTGAGTTACTCTCCTGGCACCACACATGTTGGTTGGGTTGTTTCTTAGTTCGGTTAGTTCGGTTAGCATGCAACACGCACCACATATTCAGTACTTACACCTACAGACATTCACACCTCATTATTCTGTTAGTTAAGAGTTTGGTTTGTTTGGTTTATGGCCCATGAGCCAGGTCATAACAGTGACAAATGACCAAACTTACTGATTAAGGTTGCATTATTCTATGATCAATTTGTTATAATTCTACATGTTCTAGAAGATAGAAGTTGTAGCTGTAGACCACACCTTTAAAATCAGACTTCTACAGAGGAACATATTAGTGTATGACGTGATCCCTGTCTGACATATCAGCTAGGTAATCACTGACAAAAAGAGCAAAAGGGAAGCGATATAGCCTGTAGTCTCATTTGGTGTGCAGAGAAACGCCTGATTGCACCCGGCTCCTTGAAATGCGTTTTTTAGCTGCACCAGGTTTGCGTTGCTGGAGCTGGTCTGAGAATATGCTGACTAAGAAGGTGCAATGAAACTAGAGGTGGTAACATGCCAATGAACTGGGCTTTTTGTATTCAAACTAAACCGTAATAGATACAAAAATAAAATAAAGTGCAGACACAAAGATACAAATTAAAGACAGACTAATACTAAGAGTATTGTGTGGTGATCTCTCGTTCGTTATTTATTTAAGAGTCTGGCCAGTCCCTCTGAGTTCACGGTGCTCTAAATGGTGAGGCATGAAGCCAATGGATCTGCGGAATCAGCTGTTTTACCTTTAGCACAGTCTCTCTCTACCTCTCTCTCACCACACATATCTATTTCATGCTGGCTCCATCTATTTCTAATAATGTGCACCTTGGCAGCTGCTAAGCGGCATGTAGCACTTCCTAGTCAGTTAGAATATAAAATTATTTTAGGAAACTTCAAATTTGTTTTATTTGAGTTGAAACATATTATATCAAGTAAAGAATGAATGCATTGTTTGATGCTTTTGACACCAGCGATCCTTGTTTCTTTATACCACTACTACTGTTATTACTGATGTGTTATAATGCTAACTTTAAATAGTTGTGATCACAGTAATAATAGCTTTAGGTGAATTAAAGGAGGAGTCATCGACACTGGAGACAAGTGGAGTGTTGACAAGATATTTGAACTCTATAAAAACAAAACACCTGTCCTATAAATAGCGTAGGGTGCTCCCTCAGAAGCTTCAACCCCCCAAACTGGACATGCATTGGCAAGGCTGGGATTGTGTTATGTGGTGCGGTCTGCACCGCTTTGTTTGTGTTCCCGTTCACAGAACCAGGGCTGTTGTAGAAGGAAACACAAATGTGTTATGTGCGTACACAGAATGGTCTTCTAGCAGATAATGACGGGATATTCGCTGAATTTGACCAAAGGTGCATTGGATAATATTGCTGACTATACCTTTAAACTGCAGTAAATCTCTTCATTGATGTGTTCACTGTATTCACTTAAAAAAGACAACAGACTCAGGCCCATTTGAAACAAGTAGCTGCCATGTATTTACCCAATGCTGAACAAAGCCAGGCAGTCCATCCAGGAAACACTGTTTCTTGAACAAATACATTGATATACAAGCTTTAAAATGCACTAGTTGTTGTGCTAGTGCCTCAAAGAGCCCTAACAGTCTAAGATTACATAACAGAGTAATCCAGCACATCTTCATACGGTGGCCTATAGACCTGTTCTAGGCCAGGGCTCAAACTGGAGGGACGGCTTTTTACCATCACAAACATTACACATTTGTAAAAACAAACAAACAGCTACAAACAAGCTTGTGCAAGTTAGGGGAATAAAAGTGGCAGGATATTTAACAAGCCTGTCTGTCTGTCCATCGACTGGTCAGGAACACATTCTGATAAAACCAGACTTTAAAAACGTTAAAAAGCAGCACTGAGCACATGAACGCGATGAAAGCTGCCCATCAGTGAAGTCTTCTCTCAGTAAATGGCTTCATCCATGTTTTCATCGCTGTCCCCTCCAAACTCCTCTCCATTGTCGAAATAGGACATGATGTAGTCCGTCTCCTGTAGGGGGCGCCGACAGCGTTAAATGTGTCACACACTAATGGCATGCTAACGGCTTAGGTGTCACATGAGACCAGCCCATAGATAGACTATGTAAACAAACCCTCTGGACGTCACCCAGAGGCTTTAGAAGCTCGAGCTGAGCTATAGCTCTGGCTGTCGCCATATTTGCACTACTTGACTCCGCCCCTAAGAACTCCCGACTGTCCATAATAATGTGATTAATGTATGGCATAATATTATTATAACTGATAAGTTCTATAAATATTCAACTCCCGTCAAGTTATTTTTTTTATTTTGTAAACCTTCTACTGTAAAGTTGGACATTTTAACCAGGGAGTCTATGTAGCTTCACCTGTGGTTAAGACTAGTGGTGGGGTTTAGGGATTAGATCACCCTCACTGGTTAAGGTCAGAGGTTAAAGTGGAGACAACCTGGGCTACTCTTCTAGCCAATCAGAGGCAGGGTAAGGTCAAAGTAGCATCAGCGTCTGATGCCTAATGCCGTCTCATGGAGATGATACAGTCTATTGTCTTATACTGACATAAATATCAATCATATTTATTTTCTCGATCTATTGGTCGTCTGGTAGCTGCAGGCATTGAGACGTAGGGTATTTTAAAGGCCTTTAATAAAATAAACTCTGCAATTGTGAGCTAATACACTTTTTGTAAAATTTGGAATATTTTTAATATCCGGTGTTTCTGCACAGCCCTGGAGGTGCAGAAACACATCAAGGGCTGTGGGAGGGAGCAGCCTATGGCATTGAAGGGAGAAGTGTTTTTTGTTTTGATCGAGTTAAAATATCAATAAGCTTTCTCAAGAATCCCTGACTGCACCTTTAAGGGCCAGACAGGCACAGAGGCGTCAGATGTGGGCTACAGTTCAGGTTAGGCCTACTTTAGTTTTAGGTTAGGCTTAGCCTAGTGCTACTTTTCCATTTGCTGGAACATGGGTTAGATGAACGGCAACACAGTAGGAACAGGTAAGGTCGCCCTCTTGAAGCTGATTGGTTGTGTACAATCTTGAGAACGGGTTGTACTCCAGTAAGATACAGAGTTGTCATACTTGGTAATACAAACAACCGATTAGCTTGTTATTTTTCTACAACGAAGGGTTAACATGTCTCCTTCTGTTGTGGTCTGTGTGGACGCAGGGTAACATCTAACTCTTTTTAACGTAACAGGCTACCTTGACTTTATCGCTTTACTGGCTACGCCTGCTGCGTATGTACGGCTAGTCATTTCCTATAGACAGTTTATGACCCATTTCTATGTAAACGTACCACGCACACCTCGCATATAAAATATAAATAGACATCTACACGCTGCTGTCAGGAGTGTAGCCGGCTGGTCCCGTTGGCTGTTATGGAAGCGTAGTGTTGCAGCATACGCTACGCGTGCGATGTACGCAGCCTGGCCCTTAAGACATGCTGCTAGAGTTACTGCACCCCACAGGGGGAGTCACTGACTGTTGATAAACACTAGCACACTTCTCCTCCTCACCTCCTCAAACTCGTCTTCGTCAAACTCCTCCTCTGGCTCCGCCTCCTCTCCCGCCTGTTTCTTCTGCTCCCCCTCTTCGTCCCCTGAGCTCCCCTGCTCCTCCTCGGTCTTTTCTAGCGTCTGGGGAGGAGGAGAGATGTTAACGTAACGTGTAACATCTCTTCTTCAGGTGAACACTGATGTAACGTATGTGTTACGTAACGTGTAACATCTCTTCTTCAGGTGAACACTGATGTAACGCATGTGTTACGTAACGTGTTAAATGTCAGTATAACAGATGGAGATCAGGAGAACACTGATTAACGTAACATGCCCCCTTATTCCCACTGAACATAATGGGATCTGGAGGCATTTCAAAGATGCGACAGGCCTGAATGTGCGTAAACGCGATATGTCAGCTAGACCACATAAGCATCCAGCTGAAAATTACGTTACTTTACCTCCAATTTTTGTAGAACCTCCTCTTTCTCCTTCAAGACCTTTGGCTGAACCTTCTTAGAGCGCTCCACAGGAACAACTGTTTCTGTAACCATTAAGACAGACAGACTGTTACACTAAAGGACATTAAAGACAGACAGGATGTTACACTAAAGGACATTAAAGACAGAGACTGTGGGACTGACACACACACACTGTCTCACTGATATCCCAGTGGATAGTAATTTTAAATACTTAGGAATTGGCAAATATCCATCTATACAGAATGCTACCACCACAAACTTTGATTTTGTTTACAAACAAATAAGAATTAGACCTCCAAAGATGGTCAAAACAATTAATTTCTTATAATTTTCACTTTTATTTCTGTTAAAAAAATGAACATACATCCACAAATGTTTTACAGCTCAATGATTCCCCTCTCACCTCTATTGGAATACTGGAAAAACATCAGGCACATTTATATGGAAGGATAAGCGACCTCATAAAAACATTTTACAGAGGAAAAAGATAAACGGGGGCCAAAATCTCCCACATTTTTTATTATATTTTCGCCGTAATGATGTGGCCTTTACGAACGTGGTTGAACCCTAACATCCCAGTAGCATACACATACACATACATGTAGCGAAATTCATCCTCTGCATTTAACCCATCCCACAAGGGAGCAGTGGGCAGCCGCTCACTATCTGCATCAACTCTGATGTCCTGACATTATGCATCATCATCCATGGTGCCCAGAGGTGATGTCATATTGGGGCTTTGTGACAGCTTCATTGACTAATATCTTGACTAAGTATATTCCACATTTACAAGAAGTAGTCTTGCTTAATGACGATTCTTCATTTAACTTACACAAAGAGCAGAGGATATGGCTTGCTGGACTAACAGCAGCCAAGATAATGACTGCCACACTTTGCCGCAGAAACAATGAATCTCTTCTTTCATAATTATTGGAGCAACTGGAGCAATCAGTCGACTGCATGATGCAAACCAATATAGTTCTTGACAAGCTGAAAGGGCTATTTTCAAATACTGGTCCAGTTGGGGAGGAAGGGGAAAGGGTTAAATATGTACGTGCAAATGTATGTACACATTTATGTTGTATATTTTATGTGTATGTGTAAATGTATATGATGTATAATAGTATATGTTGTGTTTGCTGTCATATATAGTGTTGTGTTCTTGTCTTGATTTGTTTTGTTTCAAAATAAATAAATACAATGTGATCCAAAAAACATACTGTCTCTCGGAGGTCTCCTGACTCGAACACGCAGCTCCTTGGGCAGTCTGCTCCAGTCTGTGGGCAAACACACAGCATGGAGGCTTCAGGACCACTGCCTGGATGGACCCCCCGGATGAGGTTGTCGGGAGGTGAGGTAATGAATCAATATGCTGGAACTATTCTAAAATATATATATATAGGTTGCTTACAATTGCTGGTGTATGACCTATCAAACGATTGACAAATGTACTACATGTAAGTCACATTGGATAGAAGCGTCTACCAAATGCCTTAAATGTAAATGTAATAAAGAAGGAAGCAAGGAAGGAAAAACAGAAAGAAATAATAAAAGATTAAAATAACTAATAAAAGAAATAACTAAAGAAAGAAATATAGAAAAGGACTAATAAAGGAAACATAAAAGGCACAGCTACTGTATGTGCTGTGACTAATGTGTTTCACAATGTACTGTTATGTACCTGCATTGTTTTGGCGGTCGGAGTGAATATATCAATAAAAAATAATTAAAACAAATATGACATTGCATATTACAGTGTGTTACCTTAGAGGTCAATATTACAGTGTTATATTAGAGGTCTATACTTTATATTACAGTGTGATGGTGCTGTCTCACCTGGTTTCCAGTCAATGGTGTCATCAGCAGGCTCACTGCTGTGGTACTTGTCAGAGTAGCGCTCCACATCTGTAACACAGAGACCACCTGTCAAACCCTCCCCCCTAAGTAGTCCTCCTAGCCCTAGCCTTAACACAGAGACCACCAGTAGCCCTCCTAGCACTAGCCTCAACACAGAGACCCCCAGTAGCCCTCCTAGCACTAGCCGCGGGAAGACCAACCTGATCTCGCCAGCTACAATCTCCTACGATCTCTGCAAGGAAAAGTCTGGAACCCCTCAATGCAAAAACATTTGTCTACTGTGTGAAGACAAATCAGGCCCATAAGTGGCCAGCTGAATCAATAAACAAATACTCGCTAGGTGAATCAATAAACAAATACTCCCAAGGTGAATCAATAAACAAATACTCAGTAGATGAATAAATAAAGAAATACTCGCTAGGTGAATCAATAAACAAATACTCGCTAGATGAATCAATAAACAAATACTCGCTGTGTGAATCAATAAACAAATGCTTGCTAGGTGAATCAATAAACAAATACTCGCTAGGTGAATCAATAAACAAACACTCGCTCTGTGAATCAATAAACAAATACTCGCTAGGTGAATCAATAAACAAATACTCGCTAGGTGAAGCCCTGCGGTGTACCGTTCTTGGGAGCAGCGGGCCTGATATAGAAGGGGAGGCTTTTCATGGCTCCTCGAAACTCCTGCTTGAGAGCTAGCATGTACTCCGCCTCCTCGCCCGTCGTCAGGGGAACCGGCTTGCGCTCCATGGGCTGCAGAAAACATCATAACGTCGTAACTACTCACCAGCAGTCCAGATGTAGAGCACACGCCCGTGGATTTAAGGTGCAGTAAGTCATGCTGTAGAACAACATCAATGCAAATGCACCTAAGCCCCGCCCCCCACATTGGATACACAGTGCCATGTCTGGAGTAGTGTAATGAGGTCTGTTGGCCTTGTTATACCACCCTGATCTCACGAGCTGCAGTTTAACTTGTGGAGTATCAGTCTTCAAAAGCGTTTCTAATCAATAAAGGGTTCCCACTCTCAGTCAATTGTCAAATTGCCTGACTTTCACTGACTATAAATCTGAATTTCCATGACTTATGATAAACTTAAAAACAGGCCACCAGAACGCCATCTGTCTAAAATGGACAGCCAGCAGGGCAACGATAAGCAAAATGGACGTTTATTTGATGATATTTCATGTAGGTACTACTCATGTAAACTATAAATCATTTGAAAATGGATGAGGCATCTCAAAATGTAACGTCCAGCAACATTTTGATGAATCGCAACTAAAATGTCTCCCAGACCACCCCCCCCACACTCCCTTATTTTAAGATGGCAACCCTAGAAACACACGATATGCTGATGTCATCCTAGTATTGTGTCGTATAGGCTACGCTTGTATGGTGCATCTACTGCAGGCCAGGCAACTCACGGGGAAGAGCGGTGTGGGCTGGAGGGTGGCGGGCGGCAGGCTCTCTCCTCTGCCGATGCCCACTGCCTCTACATGGAAGGTCAAGTTCCTCCTGCCTCGGGCGCCGCCGGCCATGGCCGCCTCGCCGTGGACTGGACGGACGGACGGACGGACGAGAGACAGAGAAGCCCTTAAAGACAGGGAACAACTCGCGGAATTAGAACTATGTCGTTTAGCGGACGGACGCTTTTATCCAACGTATTTACAATGCGGGCAGATTACAGGTTAGGGCATCGGTGATGCCTACAGACAGTACATGTTGGCCAGCCACATGCCGCTAACCTAAACCCATACCACACCTTACGTTATTATGTGAAATCAAATGTAAAGCCAAGATAGCTCTGTTGACTAGCTCATTATTCTAACAGAACGTTGTGTGCTTATGTATAGTGCAACTGTATTATTACAATACGTAATGATACACGTATTACACTGTAGTAACTCTAAAGCGACTTTACTTTGCAATTAGGGTATTATTGTGATATAAGTTAACACAGGGATAATCGTATTGCTTACTACAGCAACACGTATTATTGCTGTTAATAATATAATAGTAATATACGGTGCAATTAATATTCTCATCAACATTACATGTTATGAGAATGTACTTGGATAGTATTTACACTATGTAGTTACGATGTATTTATTATAGTGTATTGTCCTTGGCTACTATAAATATCAAGTAGGAAAGGTTGCCGTAAATATCCGTTTATATGAATACAAACACGTTGAGCCTTATTATATGTTACAGTACCTTTGCTTTCTGGATTAGCCTAGTTATCAGATACTTCTCCTTCAGATCAAATGACTCAATGTTTCCCGGAGCGGCTAACTTCCATCGACACGTATTCATAACGACTTATGCATGTCCAGCAGAGAAACAGTAGAGCTAATATTTGTGTCGACATCACTTAGCGCTCAAAACCTACCGCATTGGTCTCACAGTGAGTGTGACAATGCTGCCCCCTGTCGCCCCGGAATGGGACGCTCATACAAATGAGGATACTACCCTGGTATCTCCTGTGTGATGAGTTGAAATAGGCTACAATATCACTTTATGAACCCGCTATTAGGGAATATAGTTATGAGCAGGAGTAACATGCAATACATATACATATAACATGCAATATGGTCAGTTCACGAAGTCTGGCCCTGGCTCTCCCTCTGCCCATTGGTAATATTCTAGACAGTGTTTTCCCTATCTGATCTTGATTGAGCGTCAGTGGCCCTCTATCCCAATCCTTGGCCTACATAGCCAGAGCATAGTGTAGCCTACATAGCCAGAGCATATTGCCTACATTGCCAGAGCATATAAACCTACATAGCCAGAGCATATAGCCAACATTGTCAGTTTGACAGCCTGTGAGCGATATAATAATGTCAGATACTGTCTGATCGAAATAGTACGACCACACCACCGCTCACCTTCACACCGTCATGCATTCAGATTGAGGTCTGGAGCTGTGAAAGTCCAAAACGGAAATGCTGTTGTGTGACAAGGAAGGTGTCTGCGTGTGTGTGTGTGTGTGTGTGTGTGTGTGTGTGTGTGTGTGTGTGTGTATGTGTGCGTGTGTGTGTGTGAGAGAGAGAGAGAGAGAGAGAGAGGGGGTGGGGGGGGGGGGGGGGGGGGGTG
>JAODUK010002031.1:0-12387 GCA_027564635.1 Typhlichthys eigenmanni
ATACTTTTCTTTATTTATTTATACTTTTATATATTTATTTATTTATTTTTTATTATGGCAGTCCTGGTCCTCCATATTTTATTGCCATTTGTATATATTTACCATGTGTGTTATAATGAGTCTGCTGTGAGCCCTAAACCTAAGACAATTGTCTATCACTGTGTGATTGACAATAACGTTTTTTGAATTGAATTGAACTGGTATTATGCAATGTGATGCAATATTACATAATTCTAGGCTTTTTTAGGATGTTGTTGCAGACCTACTGGATAAATTTACACAGTGAAACATAGAAAAGGAACTATATGAAATATCTTCAAAACTTCAAAAAAATCTATTGCTTGTGCCAGTCTGATGGTTCTATTGCTTGTGTTAGTCTGATGGTTCTATTGCTTGTGTTAGTCTGATGGTTCTATTGCTTGTGCCAGTCTGATGGTTCTATTGCTTGTGTTAGTCTGATGGTTCTATTGCTTGTGTTAGTCTGGTGGTTCTATTGCTTGTGTTAGTCTGATGGTTCTATTGCTTGTGTTAGTCTGATGGTTCTATTGCTTGTGTTAGTCTGGTGGTTCTATTGCTTGTGCCATTCTGGTGGTTCTATTGCTTGTGTTAGTCTGGTGGTTCTATTGCTTGTGCCATTCTGGTGGTTCTATTGCTTGTGCCAATCTGTAGGTTCTATTGCTTGTGTTAGTCTGGTGGTTATATTGCTTGTGCCAGTCTGGTGGTTCTATTGCTTGTGCCAGTCTGGTGGTTATATTGCTTGTGCCAGTCTGGTGGTTCTATTGCTTGTGTTAGTCTGGTGGTTCTATTGCTTGTGCTAGTCTGGTGGTTCTATTGCTTGTGCTAGTCTGGTGGTTCTATTGCTTGTGCTAGCCAGTCTGTTGAGCCTGTGATGGCGAGACCAAGCAGGCCAGTGGATCCTACTGGTCAAGGAAACATTTCAATAGTTTCAATAGCATTACTGTACGTTGATGAAATAGGAAAGTGTGTGACCACTTATTAATCATGTCCCCAGCCAAAATTGATAAGTTGACAAAGGTTGGACTCAGCACTGACAAGATATTACGCCAGGTTTATGATGTTGCATACCTTATGTCAGGGAAACATGAAGTATGAGCTTTATTAATCTCAGCAGGAGAAAAAGGGTCAGGGTAGGATAGGGACCCCTAACATGCATTGTTCCATAGACTTCCATGGAGTTCTACTCCAGGCAACGTTAGCACTAGTGCCATTTGTCTCATCACACAGCCTACTGGAGCTGTAAAGCAGTGCCGTGAGCTGATGGTAGGCAGTGACACTGGTCAAATACTATTCTAACATGCACTGTGAACCAGGCTGGACCGGGGCCAGAGGGGCATCCAGTGGCTCTTACCCTCATGCCTTCAAACCGTGATAGAGCTCTCAGAGGCCTCAGCGCCCGCAGGGTCCTCAAAGACTTTATGGCACCGAGATTAGAATATCCCATGGCATTGGCTGTCAGGCTGACCAACGACACCTGGAACACACACATACACACACGCACACACACACACACACGCAGACACACACACACACACACACACATACACACACCATTAAAGGAAACGGTTATAAAGCAACTAAAAACGACTACACTGTTTGTTCCATTGAAGTTGAAGACAACCATGGGTGAAAATCCAAGATGGTTCCAGACATATTGGACGTAGTATGATATATCTCCATCTTGGAAATACAGTAAGTATGATTTCGGTATCAACATTACTAGCACATTGTCAAAATAAAAGTTGGACCTGCTGTATGCAGTTGTATGACATATACGGTTGTATGACATATACAGTTGTGACAGAGATGGGTTGCAGATTATTTCAGAATGGGTCTCCAAGATGCACTTGAATAAAGACATCAGACATCAGACAGATATTTTATCTTCTATACAGTATAGTGAAATAAAATACACTGCCAACAACCCTAAATTTAAGTTTAATGGCTTTAGATTATCGTGGTAGTGAATGAACATTCAAGGCACAGTAGAACGTTGATTTCCTGGAAAACATCTACTGTAGGGAAATATACCTCATAATATTCTACTGTACCTGCCTTCAAGTTTTTAATCTAAAGTACAGTACTGTATGCAATCAATGTAAGCAATATTGTATTAAGAACAGTTGTTTGAATAATCTATTGTCACTAATCAATAATCAGTAATCAAAAGGGAACTTACATCAACAATTAGAAAATCCAGCCAACACCAAGCATTGGTGAAATACTTGGCAAATCCATATGCAACCCATTTTAGCAACATCTCTAGAATGAAGATGTAGGTGAAGATCTTGTCAGCAAACTCCAATATGATCTTAATGGTCTTCCTCCTTTCTATGTAAATGTCCTCAAATGCCTGGAAGTGCATCCGATGCAAACAATCAATAACACCACATGCAAATTTGTTGTTGTTTTTAGAATCTAATAAATTACTAGTTTTCCTCTCAAATTGACACAATGCTGTAGATTGCCATTTATTTATTAGACAGTTTATTAAGAATTTAAATAAATGTATCCTGATATTTAATACATATTAAGTAGATATGGAGATTTGTAGATCCATCCATCTACTCTAGGTGGGCGCATCATTAGCATTATTACCCTATACAGTACATCCTCTGTCTACATCCCATGAAACATATTTACCAGTGCTCCACTGCTCAGCAGGATCATGAAGACAATAAAGGTCTCAAACCAGTTGTGCTCCACGATCTGGTAGCAGGTCTTTCTCAAGGTCCACCACATCTTCCACAAGCCCACCTCTACATTCACCTGGCAACACCGGAACTTGTGCACACAGCCTAACAGAAGGAAGATGGTTAGAGGGTTAATGTTAAGCAGCAGCAGGTTTACAAGTGGTTGTATTAGAAGTCTTTACCATCGGTGAAGCAAGCGTCTGGCTCCATGGATTCGTCCAATTCAAAGACCATGGACTCTCCTCCGTCTTTAATATCCACCGTGCTGCCCTCAGAAGAGCTGAGCAGATCATCATCAGGCATCTGCAGATGTTGAGCAGCAAATTCGTAGTTATAAAAGCACTTAATAGTACTTTACCCTAGGTCATATGGCATGTACAGTACCATATTGCTTATGCAAGTGTACAATTCTACATTGCCTCACGATGCACTTAAATAGTTCATGCAACAATGGTCAACAGCAGACAGTTTGTGTGAGTGTTATTGGTTTTAAGGGTTATTGAAATAGATGTATGCTGCTAAAGCCTGCATGTAGAATGACATATCTGTCACTAAGATCGCATATTAAAATAAAGCCTTTGATGGTCAAACAAATAATTGTATTTTCTATTTTTGTGGTTTTTAAAATAATTTGCTTTTTTTTACAATTTCAATAAACAGATTCAGGCAGAATTGTATCGACATGAAAATGCACATGCCTGGTTTCTGTATATTGTAGTAGTTACTTGAAGAATTATGAAATGTTATGAAAATAGAGAACCCACGTTAGCTTGAAAGCAAACCAGTGCGCTGCGCCTGACAAGAGAAAGCATTGAGGAGTGTTATGTTGTCTGGTTTCCCAGAGGCCTCCACTTGGGAGGGGAAATTCAAGCCTTTCAAGCAAGATAAGTTGGAATAATAATCTAATAAAAGGTGAGGGCAAGAGTCACGTTTCTTCTTAGGGTTTTGAATAAACCATCGTTGTTTATTCTGTCGATATACTGTGTAGTCACACAAAATAATAAAAAAGAAAGAAAATAATACAATAATGCATATGTCATACAAGACAAAGTTGCCATGTTAAATGTTTGCTCAGACAAAAGTTATTTTATCACATACTGTAAAGATTAGCTAACATCTATTATGTTTAAAGAATTTAGAGCAGCAGAAACAACCGCATGCTCCTAGTGGTTTTATGACAGTATACAGCGGTATACAATCCATGGTCTCTCTCTCATCCTCCTTTGTGATGCTTTCCTGGGTGTGTCTCCTAATAGCTAGGTCGAGAGCAGCCTGAATGCTTTCCTGGAGAATGCTTTGCACCATGCTGCCCTGGGACCTGCTAATGCAAGATGGGCAGCTACTGTACTGTATGTAGGCATCCTAGTCTGATATACTTTTAATCACTGGGCTTTGTCTAAGTGTCAGCCAATCTCCTACTGTGGCTGATAGGGTTTATTTTTCTTGATGTTTGAAAAAGATCAATTTTAAGTTACAAGAAGCCAAATATTTCTGGATATTGTGTATTGGTGTTCAAATTTGACATTCAAATTTAACGGAATACAAATGATTAAGTCATCAAATGTGGGCATTTTGTGACATTATACCATACATAGAGTGCATTATACTTATTTTATTTTTTTAAACAATAGCAATTGCTTACATTAATATGCATGTGTTTTATTGAGTTAATGAATCTGATTAGTTGCTAAATACATGCTGTTGATAAAGTGGCTGTGGATGTGTTAATCAATCATACCCCCTGCAAAAACAAAAACAACAACTATAAAACAATTAAACTTTATAATAATGTCAAGTAATGAATGCAAATCTGTTGCCGAGGTAGCTAACACACATGGGTGAGCCATTACTGTATATTGTATTCAGGTGACATTGTAAAGGTACATTTTGATGTGATCATGTGGATGATTAATTAATTATATATATACTATTTATTAATAACTCATTACATAATTCTAAAGATAAACGTGATGAAACAAACATTCAATGGCGCTGAGGTTTGTGTAGTTCCAAGACACATTAATCTAAAGCTTAACAGAAGAGAATCGGTATCACAAATCATCTTGTGAAATGAGAAAATGGCTAAATGAACGGATTGGATCTTGTATAAGAGACAATCTGTATGTTTATAATGTACAGGAAAGTGTTCTTACAGGGCTCTGCTCAGTAAGAGTGCATCTGTAAAGCAGCAGCAATAGCAACAAATGGCATTAACGAGAGCCACAAAATACTAAGTGCATTTCTGTAAGCATTTTATATTCAAACAATGTTAATGAAGTTAAATATAACAAAGACTATGAACACATAGGCTTTTTTGTGGCCCTACAAAAGCCCATTGTGACCCCTCGGGGGACCCAACCATAGGACCCAACCCCCACTTTGGAAACAACTACTCCAGTCCAGTGCAAAGCAAAACTTGAAGGAAGCGTATCTCTCCAGCACTCAGACTTAATGGCATGTAATCTAATGACAATGTTGGCATTATCCGGCCTCCTCATTAAAGGGTCACAGTATATGGGGTCTCCAGGGGACAGTGCATCACATGGTCCCTACTGTTGCTATGGACAGCAGGCTGAGTGTTGACGTGAACGCAGCAAATTAATCATTTTACACCAGCACACATACAGCACAGTACGAATCCACCAATGCAGACAAACATTACTTAGGGAGTCTCTTCCTCCTTAAGTCTGCTTTTACTACATAATGGAGAACTACTGCAGTACGGTAGCAAAGGTACTTCACAAGCATCCCTTATGAAGAAATAATCCCAACTCACCATTTTGCATCCTAGATCAGAGGAGGCACTGCTGTTTTCATCAGTGTTGTGATTTTCAAAGTCTGATTCTCCCTCCGCAATAGGGACAATGATGGTGAGACTGGGATTGTGGATGAAGGACAGAATGGAGTCGTCGCTCATACTGTTCACTATGTACTTGTCTCCGTTTTTGTCCACACCAGTTACCTCCCCGTTGACATTTTTTGGAAAGTCCTTGATGGGCTCCAGTGCATTGTGGTTGGAGATGGAGATGTTTCCTAAAGGTTTTTGGAGCTCGTCTAGTGTTTTGTTGTCATCCAGACCTTTTTTTCGCCTCTTCTTTCCAAGACAAACACTGTGGAAGGCGGTGTAAACCAAAGCCTTGGTAAAGTCAATGCCCCTGTGGATGCGAGAGATTGCGATCTGCAGGTTGTTTGTTTCGCTGTTGTCGTCCGATGCCGCAAGGTTGTCAGCGCTGAAGGAGCTCAGCAGCAGAGCCAGGAACAAGTTCAGGACCTGTCAAATAATAC
Source organism: Typhlichthys eigenmanni (assembly GCA_027564635.1). Taxonomy (NCBI): domain Eukaryota; kingdom Metazoa; phylum Chordata; class Actinopteri; order Percopsiformes; family Amblyopsidae; genus Typhlichthys; species Typhlichthys eigenmanni. The sequence goes on from JAODUK010002031.1 coordinate 5,997, forward strand.
TCTTTTATTAATATACATATACTACATACGTATATTATTCTCATCAAACACATGGGCTGGTATACACTAAAGGTATTTCTAAAGCATCTAAACTGCATTTATGTATTTTCTCCTCAGCCTATGGCGTTGAAATTCCAGGTGAGTAAAAATACAACAAATTAAAATGGACATAATGTAAGCAAAAAGCACAAAACAATCTATTCACTTAAAAGTTTTTACTTAAGTTAAAATTTGTTTATATTATATAATAATGATATATGTAAATATTATATAATCTAAGACAGTGTGTGATGTGTACTCTAACTATGACAACAACGTACCACAAGGTTTCCAATGACCATAACCGCCATGAAGACAAGTAGGCACATAGTCTGTCCACCCACTTCCATGCAGTCCCACATTGTCTCTATCCACTCTCCACATAACACCCGGAAGACAATAAGGAAGGAATGGAAGAAGTCGCTCATGTGCCAGCGGGGGAGAGTACAGTCTGAAGATATTTTACACACACAGTCCTTGTAGCTCTTGCCAAAAAGCTGCATGCCCACCACAGCAAATATGAAGACGATGATGGCCAGCACCAGAGTCAAATTGCCCAAAGACCCAACTGAGTTACCAATTATTTTAATTAGCATGTTGAGCGTTGGCCACGATTTAGCCAGCTTGAACACTCTTAGCTGTTAACAGAAAAAGCAATCATTGTGAGTAAGTATCTGCTGTAGTGTCAAATGCAGTTAAGGTTGGCAATTTTTGTATGCTGTCTCCTCTTACCAAACGGAATGACCTCAGCACGGAAAATCCAGGTAGATTTTCCAAAGTAAGCTCCATCAAACTACAACAGACAATGAAGCTATCGAAAATATTCCACCTCTCTTGGAAGTAAAAGTATGGATTTAATGCAATGATCTTCAAAACCATTTCAGCTGTGAAGATGGCAGTGAATACCTTTCAATGAAAAGACATGAAAGTAATAAATATTTGTTCATGAAAATCAGAGAGTTACTCAGAAATGTTAGACAACCCACAAACCTTATTTCCAACAGTGAGCATCTCTTTGAAACTCGGTGTCATTTCGTAATGCTCCATGGACATGAATGCTGTGTTTAGAACAATGCAGATGGTGATAGTTAGGTCAAAAAAGGGGTCCATAACAAAGACTGTGAGCAGGCTCTTCACTTTTGTCCATGCTGGACAACAATCCCAGATCAGGAAGGTGTGGGCAAACTTGTACCAGCATGGAGGACACTTCTGCCTTGATTCTTCGAGCTCTGACGTAACAAGACAAAATAAAAGCATCATTCATATTACATTCATGTATTGTATTAGCGGGGCCACTACATGATACATATTGCCTACCTTCCATTGTGTTGGTCATGACACTAGCAACACTTAAAGCTCGCTGTCTGGCTTGTGGACATTCCAAATAGTCCATACATTCTTGCTGTGCATTATCTGCGGCCGGTTTATACTCTGTTTCAGCAGCGTCAGCCTGAGGACAAACGCAACAATATTGTCTCATGTCAGGAAGTCACACAACTAGATGGACGGACAAACTTCAGCAATGCGTGGCACAAACACGGAGCGAAGCCACACACCAAACGAAACACAGACAGTACACACAAAGCAAATGAACCATGAACTCCCATGAAATGTTTTGCTCTTGGGTTCCACATTTCATTTACTTCCAGTCAAGCAAGCAATAGAAAAGAAAGGACGAGAATCACACGACAAGGCTAGAGCGGAGCTGTTAAGTACAGCGGGACATGGCCATGAGCCCTTACACTGTCGTCAGTAGATGCCATATCTACTGTCACCTCGGGCAGCAAGAGTCCCATGGGTGATGCAGGGAGAGAGGCTCTGCTGACCAGGGAAACCACCCCATTGCAGTCAACCGAGCTGTGCCTTAGCCTTTTGCGTGAAAGCAGGACATGCGAGAGCAGGCTGCCCTGGCTGATGCTACTGCTGCTGTGGCGGTCGCGCTGCTGGGGCACAAAGAGAGAGCCCCTCCGGCTACCGCCATCCTCGAAGATGCTGATCTCGTCGTCGGCAAAGTCATTCTCTGAGCCCGCGTCCAACGCTGGGCTGCGCGCACTGAAAAGGCTGGCCCGGCTGTTCCGTCTGGGTGAAAACAGGGGGCCGCGGAAGCTCAGGAAAGACTAGGGGAGAGAGACACGCTTCAGTGTTGTGCTGTGTGCTCGTGCAGGAGACGAGAAGAGGATGTGGATGCTGGTGAAGGATGAGTCTTCTGTGGTTGTAGATGGTGATGATGATGATGATGATGATGATGATGATGATGATGATGAGGAGGAGAGCACTGATGATGATTGATGACTGATTATGGTGATTATTATGACCATATGTAGTGGCACCGAAAATGTGTATTTCAAAGTAAAGTAATAATCCAACAGATTATAGAATATGGTGTGTGAAACAAAACGATTGCAGCAAGACTCAATGCAAGAAGCCAGGATCAAAAGATATGGAAGAGAACTAAACAAAAAAGCGTCTTGAAAATGATTATTATGAAAATAATAATAACAATGAAGGTGATGATGCCCATGATGATGGTAATAATAAAGAACAATGTCACACTGATATACTTAAATGACACTTGCCCAATCTCATGAATTTACTACTGTCATAAAAACTCACTGAGCCACACTCATATGAGCACTTACGATGAAGCCAGAAAAAGGAACAACATACATGTTGAACATGCATACGTGTTCATGCAATAAAATATGTTTCTTTTCTTAGGAGACATACAATCATATCTTGAAAAATGTACGTACTGTATATATACAGTATATTATGTAAAGAACATAGTAAATAAACATTTTACCTGTTTAAAATGCTATATTTTTGCTATACCTCATAAACTTGCTGGACCTTATGACCTATATTAATTAATAGTTATTATTAAAGATAAGTCCTTATATCTACTAATGAATTATCTTCATATCACAGCAGATTTCTAGTAAGACTAAATGAAGTCCACTATTTGTTCCCCAGACTAATTGATGTATTCTCTCCCCCAGAAGAATTGGGGGCAGCTAATTCATTCAGACCAGACAAGCCTTTAGACCTTACAGCAAGCCCTCCCGCCCTCCAATATACATTTAAGGTGTTTCCCTCCATTTGCATCCAGCCAAGCCTTTGTTGTAACTTCCTTAAAACACAAACCCCCAACACAATATTACCTCTCAGGTCTGTTGGTCTGACAGATGGCCAAGATCCAGTGTGGGACACACTGCAGGTGGCCGATGCCAAGACGTCTGTATGTTTATTCACTCACCTCAAGACATGAGACTTTCCCTTATCAACATAAGTTAGCCAATAGAACTTAATTGCCAGCCCCCAGTTCTCTCCTGTATAAAGCATGCCCATTTCTGATATGGGGAGGCTTCTTGGTAGTGTTTCCCTGGACCAACTGACTGGGTGTGCTCTCTGTCTCTGTTCCTCTGCTTCTGTCAGGGTCATTATACCATGGTATGCTGTGTCTTGGGTAATATTTCTATGCATGTTGCTGCTTGCCTTCTAGTCACTTTTTGTTAACTTTAAACTACAATTCAAACTGTTTTATACCTGATAATATGCACCAACCATTTAGATTAATTAAATATACAATTGTTCGACAAACGACCTGGGACACTTCACTTGGAGTTTTGAAATCCGTCTCCACCTATGCAAATAGTGGAAGAGCGAATTCTTGCAGTATCAGTAGCAGACTCCACTAGTTTTACAGTAAATGGATTCAAAGTGACAAATACTGAACCTGGTGCGCAGATGAGCATTTCATGTCATAGTTGAGCATGTTAGCGTCCACTGAGAATCGAAAATGCATCTTCACAATGCTGTCTGTTGACTCTGACTGAGGAAGCTTCTCATTCTCTTTGCCGTCCTCTTCCTTCTTTTTCTTTCGTCTATTCCGTCTCTCTTTCGCGCTCTTGGAGCTGAGCTTGGAAGCGCTGGAGGAGCTTTCTGTGGCACCCTCCTTGTCACTCGCCTCGCTGCTCTCAGCTGCAGTTGCTAACTGAAATAACAGAAAACAAGGGGGACAAGGGAGAAAAGGACAGATGTGCTACATGACATTGACCTTCGATCTTTGGTGTCTGTACTGCACCACACACAGCAAGGCCTCGACTGCATGGCATTTCTACCCGGTACCCGGCCTAGATTACTGTACTGTCGACCTACACTAGGCTACTGCTTAACCTTCCACATGCAGTTATGTCGTTTCTAAGCTTAGAACACTTATTTTATAATGAGTATCTTTGAATAGTGATTCAAAAATGTCCAACACAGCATGTACAAAAATGCTAAGCTTATATAGTAGTTTGCAAACTCTCATGCCAACCCTGCAACATATTTTTTAGAGTAGGCTACCAGAAAAGCGACATTTAGCTTGCGCCGAACTGCAGTTCTCTTTCCCCCCCGACACGCTGGTGTACGCACTATTTGTAAATTTGATTGGAATTATAGAATTGTAAAATGACATAAATAAAACATTGGAAAACTATTTCTTTTAAATTCTCTGGTAGACATAGGCCTATTTCATATTTTCAACACACATAGGCATGATTTACTATTATGTCCTCTTTTCTTTGGTGGAAGAATATGCATGTGACATATTCATGTCAGTGATTATTAATTAATTTTAATTATTTACCACTGGCCATTATTATTATGTTGTGCATGTTCAAAACTTTATGCACATTCAATAACACCTGTTTTGGGATGATCTAGGATAAACTATAGCTGACTTAAAACAATAAATCTACTACAATTAAAACTGATCAAATCTATTGGAGAATGAGACCCGTTAATGTTTTAGACTATATATATATGGACAAACCCTCCATGACGTCACCCCATAGCTTTTCTCAGGAATGGATTTGAACATTGCGCTGTGCTGGTTCTGGCCGTCGCCATCTTTGCAGTACCTCACTCCGCCTGTAACGCTTCCCTATGCCCCCTTTTCATTATTATAATTTTTGAACAAGGTTGCAAATATGTTTATTTTTGCTGCAAAGTCCGGCATTTTAACATTGTATTATATGGGGATTGACTCCCTGCTGAAGTTAAGATGAATTTACTGAGCATGTGGAGCCCCAAATACGGAAATTATGTCTGTTTAAATTGAGTGTAAACAATTTGAAATAAGCATAAAATAATATGTCTTTCCAACAAATCTCTTAGTTGCACCCACATTGACCATGGGAATCTGTTCTGAGAGAATAGTAGTCTATTAATAGAACACTGCTCTTTGTATTTTTGCTGCCCAAGCATCAGGAAAGTCCCCTAGTCAAGATGGTGAGATGAAGTTGTAGTCTCGTCTCGGTCAATGTTCAATGCATAAAAAAAAATGTCTTTCCAGCGAATCTCTTTGTTACACCAACATTGACCATTGGACACTGTTCCGATCGAAAACAGTAGTCTATTTATAGAAGACCGCTGTTTGTATTTTCACTTCATGAACATCAGGGAAGTCCCCTTGTCGAGTTGCTGAGTGTAGTCTCGGTTAATGTTCAATGCATATAAAAACATTTATTTAAAGCGAATCTCAGAATTATACCATGGAGGTCAAAGGGAAATAGTCAGGCATGTAGGTTACAGGACATAGTTATAAAATAATGATTGCTGCTAAAGCACTCTGGCACTACGGGCTTGCATCCGCAAGACAATTGTTGCTGGCTGGTGGTAACCACCTCCCTTCCAGAGGTTCCCGCTTGGTTAAAGTCAAAATCACTAAACTGTTGGCTTGGCTAATAGCACTTCATCAGCACCCAGCCCTCTTGTCCTCCAGCAGCAGGTGCTGCCGTGGTCCCCTCCCCCGTCCCAACGCACTCACAGGCGGCCCAGCTCTCGAGCAGCAGTCCCTCTCATCGCTGCAGTCAGAGTCAGAGCAGTCGTTCACCCTCCGCGTCAAAACAAACATGAATCGACAGAAGAAAGTATTTCTAAATATATTTCGGGTGTTTTTACTCACTTTTTGTCTCTCACAACTTTATTCCTCTCCTCCATCATTCACAATGACATGCACATCACATGGCAAATTATGCAAATTAGGCGATGACGTCATTTAGCGATTCATAGCGACTTTTAGCACAGCCAATAGCTACTTTCCTTACTGAGGAGTTGGCAACACTGCGTCTATTTAGACAGTCTGAGACCTGCACTAGTATGGGATATTTTCTTTTAGGAATCTTTTGGTTCATATCGGGAATTTGTGTGCTGCTACAGTATAGGGTAACGTCATTAAAGATACGGTGTACCTGCAACTCCTCTTGTTGCCTCTTCAGCTGCTCAAGCGTAGCCTGAAAATCCTCCTCTTTCTGCTGAGCTTCTATCATATTGGCCTGGTTCTGCTCGTCATAGGCCATGGCAACCA
>JAODUK010002032.1:0-12387 GCA_027564635.1 Typhlichthys eigenmanni
AGAAATGTACACGCTGGTTTGCAACTGTTAAGAATGAATCGAAAAATGTACCAAAGCGACTGAGAAAAACTGTAAAAGTATTTTTTGTGAATGCGAAAACTAAAAACAAACATTATCAGTGCACATAATATTACAGAATAATGTGGGTAAACAAAAGGCATAGAGTTCTTATTGTAATCTGGCATGTTATTGATAAGTGTGGCTAACATGTCTGACACATCAATTCCACAGACCACTATCCACAATATCACTGACTGTTACGCAACTAGCTGCCACTGTTTATTGCTCTCGTTGCCTGATAATGTCTGCGTTTGGAGGGGAAGAGGAGATTGTTTTACCTCTACAGGGAGGCAGTGTAACATCAATCAGATAACAATGATGGGCTCATCACATGCATGCCCACACACACACACACACACACACGTTATCCTCCTATAGAAACGGTGGGTGAAGACAGATATAGTTAGTCAATGCTGGAGGGTTGCTCTTCTAAAATGGCTTATCTGCTCCAGCTGCCAGGCCATTGACCTGCAACCAAGGAAACACTGTCTATGTGCCAACAATGCATGTGTGTTGTAAGGAACACAGAGACTGAATCTCTCAGTGTCTTTGAGTGTTGGACTGTTTTTATGTGTGTACTGGGTGTGTGGGTGGGTGGGTGCATGTGAGACAGCTTTTACACTACTACAGTATATAAGTGTGTGTGTGTATACAGCGATGTGTGTGTGTGTGAAAGAGACCGTTTTCACACCACTACGGTATAGTACAGTGGCTTAAAAGTATGCAAGTGTGGCATGCAAAAGTATTCAACCCCAAAAAAACATAACACATACATAAAATCCCAATAAAATACATTTACGTTTGTGGTTGTAACGTGACGAAATGTGGAAAATTCAAGGAGTAAGAATACTTTTTTAAGCCATTGTCAATGTGTGTGTGTGTGCAGTGTGTGTGTGTGTGTGTGTGTGCGTGTGCGTGTGCGTGTGTGTGTGTGTGTGTACCTGGTGGACCTCATGCCAGCCATTCTCGTCCTGGCAACAGACAGAGGCATGATGGTGCAGCAGCAGCTCACAGCAGCCTGGCTCCCCACCTACCAACACACTGTGGTACAGGGCCGTCAGACCACGACAGTCCTTGTAGTCTGGGGAGGCCCCCAGCTCCAGCAGAGTCTGGGTGGGAGAGAGAGAGAGAGAGGGGGGGGGGAGTGAGACAGACAGACAGACAGACAGACAGACAGATAGACAGATAGATAGATAGATATATCGATAGATAGATAGAAGTTTCAGTTGCGACGGGGCATGTAAACACCAGACCTGTTTAGGTGACATCCCATGTAAACAGGTAGCCCAAAAACGTCAATCGTAAAGATTCCATTCGGAAAGACAAAAAAGTGTCCATGGAAACTCAGCTAGTGTGCTGATTTAAGTGGATTACAGTAATACACCACGTTTTGTTTGCTTGTGGACTACATGTGCAGTATGACATTAACATGATACTTATGGCCTCGATGCTTTTAAAGCAAGCACATATAGAAAAAGGAAAATAAGTGGGTTTATGATGTTCACACAATTATTGTCATTTTTTGTACTTGTTAATTTAAATCCAGTTCCTGCTTGTTAAATGTGTGATCATACCATAAGTGTAAGCTGGTTCTTGGACCTGGCAGCTTTATGCAGGGCTGTCATTCCATCTTTGGCTCTAAAATCCAAGTGGGCACCTCCATTCTTCAACACCTTGATTAATTCACCCACATTATTCAGATGAGCAGCAAATGTCAGTGGTGTCTCTGAAAACAAGCCGAAAAAAAACATGAAAATCACATACTTAAACAAGAAACAGAAATAGTGAAAAGAAAACAAAGAAATAATTATATTGTAAACATGAATAAAGCTAATAAAGATCTTAATATCTTTAATAAATATAATCATCATCACAATGTATGTAAGTATTAGGGGATTTTAAAAAGCCTATGTGGCACACGGTCTCATTCCTACGTTAGATTTCAGTTTGAAACTAACTCTAGGATCTTCTTAACCCCTCAGGGGTCTTGACCCCAACTTTGACAAGTACTACCAGTAATGTACTCTGACAGCATAATCAAATATAAACCAGTAAGGACACATCACTTTCTCAGCCAGCAATATGGCTATCACTTTGTACAATAAGCTGACTGTCAATCATTCATCATATAATCATTGATGCACAGCTAAAATACCTGAATTTTCTCAACTTTTTTAAACAGGAGGACATGATTCATGTGTGTATATTAATATCCGATCATTTCCAGGTTATTAAACAACTAACTAGAACTGTCTTGTGCAAGTGCGCACACACACACATACTGTACACGCGCACACACACGCACGAACACACACACACGCGCACGCACACTCATATACACACACAAGAGGAAGAGTGAAATTTGTTTTTGATTGTGTTGGCCATGTAACACTTCAGATTATGAAAGTGTAAATTAATAACTACTTAGAGCTCTATAAGCAAGTTCCAGTCACATTTCCTCGACAGGTACAGTATAGTATAAAGGCCTTGTTTACCAACGGTTCTTTTCTCATGTTACTTTTAGTTCTTCTCCCTTTACATTCCTGTGCATATTATTGTACCGCATTTATCAAGCAAGACCCATTTACCACATTTACACCATATACTTAATTCTAGCCTGGTTAAGAACAGCCTTACCAAAATCAGAAATATATAAATACCAATAATAATATAATTAGTCAGTCACAGCAAATCAATACCACTTAAACACTGTGAAACAATTAACTGTAAATGGCTCTTAATTATTACATTTCCCATGCTGACCAATCTTGTTGAAATGTTTAAATATTATAATGATCTTTGGGGTTCTTCATTCACATTCATTGTAATTCACTCTTGCCTGATTGAAGTGTTGAACTGAGAGGTACTGACCAGATTACATGGACTCTTTTAAAAGTGCTGATCTGATCTCTGGCTGCCTTGTACCGCTACTGGCAGTATACTGACCAGAGCAACACTGGAGTGTTTTCATGCTAATTGAATTGGTCAATAACATTGACTGAGAAGCAATAATCAGCAATGTCCACTGAAGCGATGCAATATATAAGACAATGGAGCATCTACTTTAAGCCTATAGTTTTCCCTTGAGGTTTAATTCATATTTTAGGCTGTTAGCAATAGATACAAAGGCCTAATCTATGTCTAATAATAATAATAATAATAATAATAATAATAATGTACAAAATCACTATTCACAACACCTTCCAAATCCAGCACAGTTCAAACACAGAAATGTATTGGTGTTATTCCAAAAAAGAACCAGCCTAAGGCGATGAAGAGGACTTGAATATATCAGCTGGGTGCTAGAAAAGCGTGGCTCTCTAATGTTGTGAGAGCACATGAACACATATACATAAAGGGATCATATGTACCTTCAATAGCTCTTGCACAGTGCACACATAAGAGCTGACACTTCCCTCTACTCCTCCCCATATCAAGCGCCCAGGCACACATTGTTTTCTAACCCTTCCCCTTCCCCCAACCCCCCCCCCATGCAAATGCATGCAAAGTCAGATAAAAATAAAAGTGAGCTGCTCGAGCCATTAAATGTGTGGTTATGGGGGCACTATAGCAAATGATTACCTTTAGATTAACGTATTCACACATTGTGCTCAGTAAAGCCATACACAAACAACTTACATCTCAGAGCACAAACCTGACTGTCTTTGCACATTAGACCTTTAAATGCAGAAAAAGTAGCAGAACATACATGTAAATAGATGGTGCTCCTTGTTGATGCTAATACAATTACAAAGGTAATGTTCACTTCCTAGCCCATCACAGCCTTACACACAAATGCAATATCTTTCAATTACCTCATTAGTTTATTATGAATATTCCAATCTTTGCTGCTATATAGAAATGATCTCTCTCTCACACACTTTTATTTGTTATACGTGTGTGTGTTTGTGTGTGTGGATGTCAGCCTTACCACCAGTCTCGGGGTCATGATAGTTGGGGTCAAGTCCTCTTTCCAACATTTTGGAGACCTTATCCACCTGGTAATGCTGGATGAGTTCCATAAACCTCCTCAGATTGGCCTGGACAGCCAGGTAACCCATGTGAGGTTAACAAGCCAGAGCAAGCAGAGGCAAACAAATAAAAAGAAGTGGGTCAAACTACACTGACAGAATTCAAGATACATTTATTTTAAATATTCTTTAATCAAATTAACAGCCCCAAAAGGCTTAAATAATAATAAATAATACTAAACAACATCCCTAGCCTTCACCCCGTTTCACATCATGGCAAATGGAGAGAATGACAATGAGTGAGGGATTTAAATCAAATAAATGGGAAAAGATGTATGATGTAAGGACAGAAGAGAAGATGTGAATTAGTGCGGTGATTGGAAAGACTGAGCTTGTCTTTCTTTTCAGGCCGCATGACGAAAATAGATAAGAGAGCAGCTCCCCAAAGAAGAACCAGATACAAAGAGGTATTGGGAATGGGAAGTATTGAAATAATTATAATCTGCATGATTCTGCAGTGACGTGGCCCTAGATATGATTTGCCTAGGTTTTTGGAACTATTCCCAGCTCCTATGGAATTGTCTTTGACCGGGTAATATTTCCCACTTCTACAGCTATGTGCCGTGAGGTGGTCCCATAATCTTTGGTCTGCTATTGTCTTCTTTTGTAAAGCCCAAACCTCAATGTACCAATGTACTGGTCCTAGAAATCAAGCTATTACAGACTAGACTGTGAATTTTACCAATACTTCTTCTAGTATTATTAGTTGAATCAGATTGGTTTGTTCTATAATTATTAATCATAATCATAATTATTATCACAATCAATGTCCGTCTCCTACATGTTATTAGGCATTGTGTTACAAACACAAGTTAACGCCATTCACTATCGCTGCAACAGTAATTCCTCCATCTAAATGAATGTAATCTGCTTTGTGTGTGTGCGGGGGGCCTGATGAATCAGGTACATTAAGGTGGGCTTTCTCAGTATGAGCTTTAGCCAACCACAGAGCACCCGACGGCATGGCAAACAGGATTAGCTCCCAAAAAAGATGGTCAGGAAAATATATCCTTTCACCGTTACTGTCATTTTACAGTCATTTCACAAATCTATTCCCTTCTCGTGTACAGTACATCATTTGGGCTTCCACCACCCTCCCTACCCGATGTAGCAGTCAGAGAGCAGAACGTCTTACCGTCTCCTAGTGTGCTAGTACCACCACGCTGCCAAAACACTTAATACTTTGGCTGTTCCCGATACAGTACAGGAGTAAATGTGGGGAAGCAGCCCAGAGCTGGCCCAGAGTTGGCCTTATTAAGTTGCACAGAGTGTAACTCATTAATGTATCCTCGACATTTCGAACTGCCAAAACATTGTGGAATCCAGTCTTTTTGTAAATTGTACGATGTGTTGTCAACTTACCTTTGTATGAAGTTTGGCTACTTGTTTCTCATCCACATGGGGCTGCCTGTAGACCCTGCTCTTATAGCGAAACTGTAGCAAGAGAGAAATGAGTACCAACAATTGATTAAAAATGTGACACAACATAAAATGTCTTCCAGTAAAGCTCTACTACAACGATGGTGGCCTTTGCAGAAAAAAATAAAAAATAAAATACAAGTTCTCCTTGTTCTCCTTGTTCTCCATGTGATGACCTGACGATACCTTGAAAATAATTGCTTCGCTGAAAACAGCATCAGGAGAGGTCAAGTCTGAAATGGAACCTTAGCATTTGTTAGCTTCATTCTAGTAGTGGCATCATTAGTAACGTTAGCATTTGTTAGCTTCATTATAGTAGTGGCATCATTAGTAACGTTAGCATTTGTTAGCTTCATTATAGTAGTGGCATCATTAGTAACGGGCCCTCTGGAGTGGGGTTTACTCTAAGCATAAGCTACAACCATCATGCACGTTTGCTTTCTCACACTATTATTTTAGCCTAGACCAACAGTACATCCTCACTAATATACCTACAGTGAAGGGTTCCATAAGAGCCGTAGGTGGACTGGAGACGTTCATGCTGAGGTACATATATACTTTTATTTATTGTTACATCGTATAATATGCCATCAGCACGTATTGAGTAATAACCATAGAACTACTTACTGTAAGAACGTTATAACAGGCATGACATAAATGTAAGTGGACTGAGAAAATGATTGCAGTAAACAAGTGGATTTAGTGTTGCTGAATGGGTCTGACTTACATGCAGGCCTGCTCAGGACCAAGAACAGTGCAGCTAACCGGTGTGTACGTTCATACTGACAGTATGTACAGTATGCAAAGTACAGTATGAGACAGGCTGGTCAACCTTCTCATTCAGCAGAGAAGAGGAAGGCTTCCATATGTGTGGAGAAGACTAAATCATTACATACCTCTAAAGAGGGGACACCCTGGCCGACTGGCTGTGGATACTCCCGCAGGATGCGTTCCTCATCCAAGAACTTGCCATCTCTGCCATTGCTGGCTGGCTGGAAAAGGCCATAGTTGAGCACATCCTTCAGGCTTTGGCTCAGTGTACACAGGATCCGTTGCTTGGCAACCCATACGGTCGCATCCGGGTTGAACCGCATGCATTTCTGAGGTCACAGTTACGCACACACACACACACGCACACAGACACAGATGTGTGTGTGAGAGAGAGAGAGAGAGAGAGAGAGAAAAAAAGAGAGCAAGAGAGAGAGATAGAGAGAGAGAGAGAGAGAGAGAGAGAGAAGATATGCTGAACATTTGCCTAAGTGTTTTAGAGTAATAAGAATTAATGCAGTCAAAATGGCAATTAATAATTTTAAAGTAGCCCCCTCAATGCTGTCCAGATTTAAAGAGCGATTGTAAGCTAATACACTTAATACACCTAATATCTCCTGGCAGTCTGCGAGCTTATCATTATCTGTGTGTGCTCGATAAATAGGAACACAAACAAAGTGGTGCAGACCGCACACAACAACAATATCCAAGCCTTCTCAATGCATTTCCAATGTGTGGTGCAGAGCGTCCGAGGGTGCACCCTATAGCATTGAAGGAATAGAGGTGTTTTTGTTTTCATCTGAGTTTTAATTTAGCAAGCGTTCTCAAGGATGACTTAAAACCTGTTAAGCCCTAGCACAATTTCCAGGACAAATGCCTAAAATGTAATAACATATACACACTTCTGGTCTCATTTGATAGGGCAGAAGCTATTTAATGTGAATACATTATAAGTAAACCGAATTATATTACTATTGCAGGGTATATAGAGATTGAAAACAGTAAACATTTTATATTTAATTTCTGCCTAAAAACTACTCACTTATAAAGTAAATAATCACTTTGGAATGATGCAGTTGCAGCACCAAACCTCTAGAAAACAAAAGCCCAACATCTTAATATTACCTGTGCAAAGTTTGATTCTAATAGAGTGAAGCAGAACAGATAGAGAGAGGTTTTATTAGAGGCATGTCAGGCTGAATCTCTATTTTAGCCATTTTGGCACATTTTGGCACATTTTAAATATCTCATGTACCACTTGACCTACTGTACAACTAATTGTGATAAGAGTCATACTGTTGGAATTCGTAGATCCTGGGCTTTCATATAATATGGGGCATGTGCGTGTAGCATGAAGTAGCAGAATTGGACGTGCAACATATGTGCACGTGCACATTATTGTTTATTTATGATAATATGCACGTTTAGATGGTTGGTGTTATAATTGTGTTACGTTTTAGGTAAAAATGTAATTACTGGTTTTTAGTCGAGATTCTTCTCTTGAAGTGGATGTGCAGAATACCTACGTTGCTTTATTTTTAGCACGTTCTTGTATCGTGTGTGTAGTGATATGCGCCCTGCCCCTCGGCCCTGGGGGCGCTCATTCTCAAGAGTTAATGTACTAAACCTCTAGCTCTAATGTTAAGTGAGAAATGCATGCAGGAACAGACTTGATAATGAATGAAAAGTGGGGCCAAATGGGGACCAAATGAGGGCCTCCTTGCCACTAAACCTTTGCTCATAATAATTACTAGTAAAGTGAAGACTTATTATTGTTATCATTGTGGACAGCTCCGCGTGCTGAATGGTGCAGCCGAATGGTGACACCCGGGCCAACTGAACGAGAGTAATTGACACAACCTGGCTCATCACCAGACTCTCCCAATTCCACTTTGCTCGGGGTGAGAGAAAGCACACAATGCAGGATTTATGGCCATGCCTGAAACACAAAGGATTATGGGCGCTGTGCCGATGCATTCAGGAAGTGTGTGTGTGTGAGTGCGTGTGTGTGTGTGCATGTGTAGGTGTGTGTAGGTGTGGGTATGTGCATGTGTGCCTATGTGTGTATGTGCTTGTGCGTGTGTGTGTGTGTGTGTGTGTGCGTGTGTGTGTGTGTGTGTGTGTGTGTGTGTGAGAGGATGAGTGTATAGTATGAGCTCTGTCTATCTGTAATCCTTGTGCCTGGCACTAGTGGGCAGAAGACTGAAGATTATGTGATGGAGAGATGAAGGGTTGGCTATACAGAAACAGATGTCTGGCATCTGGATAGGCTGTTTAGACCCATAGCACCTTCATCTCTGATGCCCATTCCACACACCCTACCGTAGGGTTAACCTCCCTTTAGCAGAGAGACACAATGGCTTCACAATGACTTCAGAGAAAAATGACTAATACTATGTTTGTAAGACCCGTTTTTCTACCCTACAATAACAAATGTATTATGTTTAATCATAATCGACATAGTACTGTATGTAGTGTCGTATTCGCAACATATTTTCTTCTTTAGACTTCACTTTTCTTAAACCGTCACAGTTGAACATCCAGACTAGGGCCAGCTCAGCAAGGCAGTCTACTATGTTTGGGCACCATGCCATCTCACTGGAGCAGTTAAAAGCTTAAGAGGTTTATGGCTTCAACGTTTCACACCAGTGATAACATTTAACTTTGAGATGCATTTTCAATGTCACAGCGTTTGCAGTACATTTGCACAATAAGCAGGCCGCCTGCCCACACTATACACCAGGGCTCCGGTCCTGGAGGGACACACCCTGCATGTTTAAGATCTCTTCCTGCTCCAACACACCTGATTCAAGGTTGTAAGAAGCCTCATAATGGCCCGTTCATTTGAATCAGGTGTGTTGGAGCAGGGAGAGATATAAAACATGCAGGGTGCGGCCCTCCAGGACCGGAGTTAAAGAGCCCTGCTATACACGCTATAGGTTTCACAGTCACAGTTGTGGTTTTGAATATCTGCAAATGATTTAATATGTGTCTTTGTGCTTAAACTGTTCATTATATAATGTGTTTCATGTGATTCAATGGTACCAGTGAGCACTCAGTTGTGAATGTAAAATTCACAAGCATGCACACACACACACACACACAAGCTTTTTCTCTGTAGTAAGTTTTAAAGCGATAGTCAGTCACATCGCTGCATAGTTGATCTGCTTGGACTGGAAACTGTTTAAGGAATTCAAGCCCATCTGAGATTGCATACATACCATTCATTAAGACATCCCGTTTACAAGCTGCCTTTTTTCTAAAATAGATAAAATCGCTTGGCTTGATTAAAAAAACACAATTAACATGACAGGAAATGTCAAAACAAGGTCAGAAACCATGCAACTGGCATGAACGAGGCCAGCAAGCCCTGTTATTTACTGCAGCAAGCTTCACAGCATTCAGTTCATTCTGTCTTTTAGCTGCTTGACTTCGCTCGTGTTGAGGAAATGTTCAAACATCTAGTATAAAAAGTATCTGGAGCTGCTTTCAATCCCCAGGACACACATCAAACAGAGTGTTGTTACAAGCTGCACTGGCCTGGTTGTAGGGGATGGCTTCGTAGCATAGCTGCAGGAAACTACAAGTGTGCTTCACAAGCTCTTTGATCTAAAACTTGTTCTGCATTTACTTGGGAACACAGTAGCCAATACAGTACACAACTGTACTGTCTGTTGAGAGCTATACACTGTGTAACATAGGCTGATGGCCACAACAGCTACAGTAGGCCTAGATAGTGCAGAAATACTTTACTGCTTCACAACCTTATGACCATTCCTAGAACTATGGTAGCTCACATGTAATGTAGCCTTCCCTGAGGCTCGGCCATCCAGAAATCATTGAAGAAAATTGAACTTTTGATAAACCCTTGATGCCTTACCTCAATATTGGGCTGACATTTCCATTCCCAGCAACTCACAGTTGTATTCATCTGCCATTGATTTCCAATGATTCCACAATTCTAACATGTCTACAAAACTGATTGTGGTTTCTATTGGCAATTTTGTATGTATTCATGTAAATCATTAATTTTTAGGCCTACATTTTTGAGAAACGATGAAAATTGCTGTTGGAGCAACTGATATATTTTAAAGTGGTTTAGCATCATAACTTACACACTGTTTTAGACACTTATTTAATGTCTACTGTACAGTAGACCTAAGTAGGCCAACATTTAATGTAAGAGATGCATCTTGAGGCTGAAATTAAGAGATTAGTCTCTTGATTGTTGCCTTTGGATGGCATTTCAAAGAACAATGTTTAGGCGTGAAGTAATCAGATTAAGCTACTACATTTACGTTATCCAAAATGTACGTTACTGATTATAATTATAGTATATTATAATAGTCTGGTAACTAGTAACTGTAACGGCTTACATTTAAAAAGTAACCTACCCAACCCTGCTCCTAAAACAAAGACACTACTACACTACAAAGACAAAGATTTATATTCCTGATGTGTCTGAATGGAGAGTCACGTCAGCCAATCACAATTCACATATAAAGTACATAATGTGGTCTAGAAAAAATTGATAATTGACAAAGACAGCAGTTATTAGTATTCATTTTATATAATTACTAATGGAACAAGTAGTACTCTCCCCTCAAGCCCAGTAATGAAAATCATATTAAGCATTTTCTTTAATGTTTTGTAAGCACTATAACAAAAGATGTGCAAGCTGTCTTGAAAGCATGCATTATTTATCCTTCACACATAATTCCTGTCATTTCCTGCAATTTCCACATTATAAAGGAAAAGCTGAAGTGGCAGGTGAAAATGGAATGTTTAGATAAGATCCTCGCTGGAATCATTAATTGTGAAAAACATAGTTGTGACTTTTAATTAAAGGTTTTGGATGGGCCACAAAATCTTTTTGAATCTTGTTTTGGAGCCCTAACTGACGAAAGAACAGAATTAATAAATGTTACCTCTATGAAGTTGACACCATATGATAAGAATGTGAATAAAAGTATTTCAATTTGTTTGTGACAACACAAAATAAAAATGTATGCACAAACTGTTTTCAAACATTACGTTTTTTGCAATGGTGTGAAGTCCTCAGCCTCCTGTTAATGTTAAAATAACTTTTAACTTATCACATTTGTTTGTGCATCATCTGTTGTTATTTCTCTAACACATTTGTATTTTGCATGCACAAATGTGCACAAACGAATATAAATAATTGTATTCACATTCATGTCATACCAACTTCACAGAGGTATACATGTTCACTGTTTTGCTTTGTGCCTATGTGAAGTAATACTTTGTTTAACGACAAATGCAAAACACTGATACAGTTATGAAACATACAGTACCATGTATGTAGCAGAGTTCAGATATTTTAGCCTTGTCTTAAGTGCCATACATGCATCAATACTATTGCCAGTTTCGTCAGGTTAAAAGTGGTTTTGCCTGCATATGTTTCTCCATTTTGTGTCGCTTGTCTTGTGATAGAATCGGTGACTAACTGATATGCTTTATTGGACTAAGGTGATGTGATGTCTAAAGGCACACATCAACTAATACCAAATTATTTATATTAACCAAGCAGGGGTTTTCATGCTGAATACAGTGAACTCATGTATACACATACATCTGTGTGGTCTATGTGAAAATGCAAAGACTGATATCGCCTTGGGCTAAAAGAAACCATCACCGCCCCATTGTGAGATAATCGACTGTATGATTGCAGCAGCTAATACAACACGTATAACCCCGAAAGCCAAAATAACAAATCTTAAAAAAGGTGTATGTATGATTTTAGAGGAATCAATTCAGTTCAATTTGTTAGAAATGCCATAGACATCCATCAGCTATCTGTCACTGCTCTGCACATGCTCTGTGATGATATCTGCTCTGGTCAATAGTTATCTGTCCTCAGTCTGGCACGTATCCTTTCCTGTCAATCACATGGACGTGCACAAAGATACAACAGGTTTGTCAATTGGCTCTACAATGGCAGACCAACGGGCTCCAGAGGGAGGAAGCAGAGGATGAGGGGGTGGGCTTCTGGGTTGTCCAGAAACAACCTTTCATTGTTTTTAGCACTGGTGGCAACTCCTATGCAAATAATTAAATAATAATCAAAATACCACTATATATATATACA